>PVJC01024238.1:0-25705 GCA_004026665.1 Murina feae
TCATTAATAAAATGCTATGAAAAACTCCCCAAGATTTTTTAAAAATATGTTTTATACTAATAAGCCCAATAGTATGGACTGTGTGATTTATTTTCTATAAATCTTATTTATATAGAGTTCAAAAATAGATAAAAATAATCTACTCTAAGAAGATTCAAAATTGTGTTTTCCTTTGGGGAGGCAAATGACTGGGATGTCATGTGACAGGAAGTCAAGTCGCTGAAAGTGGTTTGTATTTTGACAGTGGTTACTTGAGTGAATTCATCTTGTTAACTAAGGTGACCAAACGTCCCGCTTTTGGCGGGACAGTCCCAATTTTTAACAGTTTGTCCGCGTCCTGTGGTGTTTTAAAAAAGTCCCGATTATTCTTCGTAATATTTTAAGTAATAATAAAAGAAAAAAAGAAAAAAAAAAGAACCCTCCTTCCCCCACCCCAGTCAATGGTGTACCGCTTTAAATTTGGTCACCTTATGTTAAACCCTATCAAGTTGTGTTCTTATGACTAATGCACTTTTACATGTATATGTTATGCCCCTATAAAATTCAACACTGAATCTATAAGCAACTTGCTGAAAACGCTACTTTGATCATTACTAGAAACATCTCCTCTCCTCCCAGATCAGCCAAGTCTTATTACTTTTTGTAAAAGTATGTTTTTATTGATTTCAGAAAGGAAGGGAGAAGGAGAAAGAGATAGAAACATCAATGATGAGAGAGAATCCTTAATGGGCTGCCTCCTGTGCACCCTACACTGAGGGTCGAGCCCACATCCTGGGCATGTGCCCTGACCAGGAATCAAACCTTGACCTCCTGGTTCATAGGTTGATGCTCAACCACTGGGCCACACCGGCCGGGCAAATCTTATTACTTTCAAAGCCAGAATTTTGTGGGGCATAAATGGGGCTCACGTGCACCCTCATTGCACGCCCAGGCTCCTGCTGCTGTCTCTAAACACACAGGATCACTCCCGCGAGGAGGTTTCAAAGGGCCACAGTGTATTACATGAACACCAGTGGCTGGTTTGCTTAAAAGCACAGGCTTCTCTTCTAAGCACTAGAATGTAATTCCCCAACCCCTGCTCTTCGTTAGTTTCTATTTTAGGTTAGAATTTCATCTTGAGGCAAAAGAAATTGAAGGGATGAATATGGAAGAAAATGGACAGACATGTGCTTAGATATGGTAACGCTGACTCACCAGTCCCTATAATCTGGATCAAAATACTTACTTCTCCAAGTTGTGAAGGACAGTACTGGACTAAAAATCATTCTGAAAATGTCTGTCTTTTGCAACTCTGTTTGGTTTGAACCCAACAATACCTTCCCTTTAGCCAGCTTTGCCTCGGCAACCCTCCTTCAGCACTGCTTGCTACTGGGAGAACTTGACTTCGGGATCTTAGTATCTTGATCCCAAACATACCACCAAAACATCAGGACACTCAGCTCTCAGGATCCGGGCAGTGTCTGTAGAAGGTGGTGTGGTTGGGAAATCTCTTTGCCCACTTCTTTTTTGTTTGAGCAAAGCTCAGTGGGCAATGGTTTCAGCACTGTATGTGATGCCCCTAGTCTGCAGCTTTTGATTGCACGCTGGACTTGGAATTAGCTGGGGAAAACTAAAAATGTCTTTGCATAGTTTAAGCACCTAATGTATCTAATGAAAAATGAACATAGTGGAGGAGAGCCAAACACTGAAGTTTGTGTCCATTGCAGAGTGAAGGCCTGTTTCTGTGGCCAAAAGCAAAAACAGAACAAAGCACTTTGATTGGCAGTGCTTCTGATAGACAAGTCTTCCCACAGAGGCTGAGATAGAGCTCTTGATAAAGAAAAGCAGAGGGAAAGTGAGGAAACAGAAGTGATCAGCAATTGTTCCTTATCTCCACCTGCATAAAATACTATGGGATAAATGTAAGTGAATTGTGAAGTATAGTTGGTTTTATACTTCTTATTATTTTTACTCATTTGTTCACCAGCAGGCTTGTTAAACAGCTATCAGCCTTAGTGATCGGCTGTAGACACAATATCCATGACATGACACCTAGCTCAAAAGCTCACAGCCAAACGATAGGAGACAGAAATTGGAATGGAACAAATTTGTACAATATAATGTAATAAAAGTAGACAAATAAAATTATCCCACCAGGAGAATGTAGCCCCCAACTTCAACCTCAGGCCAAAAGACCCTTTTAGGCCTCAGTTTTGTATTACTATCTCTCTTTGAATCTCAGGACTATACACATCCTGCTTCTTATTCTAAGGGCGATTGTGAGGGGCCCTAGCTACCTTCTCTAATATTTATGCTCAGATCACAGAAAGAGGATGCTTGCCCCCAAACTGACCCTCACTCCATTCCTCCATAGGCTAAAATTTCAGGTTATTACCCCTATGCTGTGCTCAATTAACCTCCTCCCCATCCCTCCCCCTAAACATCCAATGATATTGCAATTGGCTTTTGCCTGCTTCTTCTAGTCCTTCTAGAATCTAGATTATAAATTCATTTGGAGGCAAGGACATTCCTATCTCATTCAGTGTGAAAACCCAGATTTAGACTCTGGAATTCAATTTAGAGTCCTTGAAACTTTCATCACCCCAAATAGAAACCTTGAGCCCGTTAGCAGTGACTGCCAACTCCAGCTCCCAGCACAGTAGTTGTGTTTGCTCTACTGTTTGCCCAACTGCTATCTACTCTCTGTCTGTAAGGATTGCTTATTATTGACATTTTATATAAGTGTAATTATACGAAGCATGGCCTTTGTATCTGGCTTCTTTCACTTCACATAATGTTTTCAAGGTTTATCCTTGTTGTAGCATATATCAATAGTTACTCCTTTTTATGGCCAAATTATATTCCCTTATATATTTTCTTTATTCACTCTTTATTTGGTGGACTTTCAAATTGATTTCATCTTTTGATATTTTGAATAGCACTGCTATGAAGATATTTTGTGGAGTGTGGGAGCCCTGTCTAAAGTGCACCGGATGTTCAAAGCCAAGTGACCACAGGCAGTTGCATGGACACAGCAGTTTCACTGTATGCACTGCACAAACATGCCCATCTATAACCCAAGTATTAAGGTCACTATTTGGCCAAAGGCCTCTTTTGTGTAAATGGATATAGAGCTATGTTACTGACCAGCCTGTGGTTGGCTCCTGTATGGTTCCTATGAACGGGCCTGCGTTGTATGGAAGATGTATTACTGACGAGCTGGTGTTGGCTGTTTTGCTAGGATGGCTCCTGTGTTTGCTACTGTGTTAGCAAGAACTGCTTTGTCTAATGGCTACTTGGGCTGCAATAAAGACTCTTGGATATGCTCCTGACTTCTCATGTCTTCTCTATCTTTGGATGTGGGCGTCCAAGGAGGTCCCGTCCCTGGCAGAGGAGAAACTTTCTCTAACATGGCAATCAATGTTTTTTTTAATCAAATTTTGGGTCCTAGATGGTTTGGCTCATGGATAGAGTGACAGCCTGTGAACTGAAGGGTCCCAGGTTCAATTCCAGTCAAGGGCATATGCCCTGGTTGCGGGCTCAATCCCCAGTAGGGGGCATGCAGGAGGCAGCCCATCAATGATTCTCTCTCATCATTGATGTTTCTATCTCTTTCTCCCTCTCCCTTCCTCTCTGAAAAAAAAAGAAAAAAATTGAAGTTTTTAGCCATTATTTTTTTATTCTTTCCTCCCCCTTCTTTTTCTCCTCCCTCTCTCAATGCAGGTTTTGGTATGTTAAGGGTGTTTCACAGATCTCAGACAATAATTAATTTTGATAAATATCTTTGCATTTGAACACAATGTATTTATGGCATCTATGGCATTTTTGAGTCTCCCAGACTAGAGGTAACATTCTACTTAATTTTGTTTTCTATTTGGGGTACTTATGATGATACAGAATTGATTTAGAGTAGGTATAATCAAGTTTGGATACTTTCAGGGAATGAATGTCTACACGTGTGCAGCTGGAGCAAGAAATATCTCATTTGAGATCAGGAAAGACCTTTGTAAATATTTAAAGCTCTGGGTTGTGCAACTGGTTAGAGGAAGTGTTTGCTACAAAGAGGGTTTCTTTCGGCTGTTATAAAAATAGAACATATCTTTTTTATTGCTTACTAAGTTTTTGTATTCTCAAATAATTACCACATTCAGTTCTTTACACTGATCTAATTATAGAAGCTTTATGAATATTTTAAGATCTTTAAAACAATTTATAAATAAACCTATTTATCTCAAAGTCCTAAGTTGCCTTATTACAGTTTTAGTACCATCTCTTATGGGAGAGCAGGGTCAATGCACTCTTCCCATGGAATATGAAAATTTGAACTTTATAGATCATATGTAAAGTGGCTCTGTATTCCCATTTTACAGAGAGGAAACTGAGGCTCAGGGAAATTAATCATTATAGTCAAAATGATATAAATATATATATATATATATATATATATATATATATATATATATATATATATATATATATACACACACACTAGGGACCTGGTGCACAAAAATTTGTGCACTCGGGGGAGTCCCTCAGCCCCACCTGTGCCCTCTCGCAGTCTGGGACCCCTCAGGGGATGTTCATCTGCTGGCATGCCTGGCCAACCTGGGTGAGGGTCTGATGGCTGTTTGCAGGCTGGCCAAGCCCCCCAGTGGGAACCCTCCACCCCATTGGAGTGTGGCCAGCCTGGGTGAGGAGCTGAGGGCCGTTTTCAGGCTGCCCACAGTCCCTTCAGGGTTTGAGACCCTACTGGGATACCTGTCCAGCCTGGGTGAGGGGCTGAGGGATGTTTTCAGGCTGCCCACAGTTGCTACAGGCTTCAGGTCCTGCCTCTTCATGGGAAGGTTGGTTTCACTGATTGGAAGTAAGAGACAGTAAAATCTTTGTGAAGCCATTCATACAAGTCCTTATTTAGAGAACAAGTGATTATGCTACCTTTGCATGGTCAGGATACCGTGCTGTTGAACTGATGTCACTGGGCAGGCATTGCCTCTAATACTTTTTATGCTAGAGGTGATGTTTTTGGTAAACAGGTGGGATTTGTGTTTGCTGAGTTCCTTTTACTTCTTTTAATCTTTCTCTGATCCCTACTGGTATTCCTGGCCAGCCTGGGTGAGGGGCTGAGGGCCGTTTTCAGACTGCCCACAGCTCCCATTGACCTAATGTCCCAGTGAGGCTGGCTGGAATCAGGTTTCTGGAGTTTATTTATCTTCTATAATTGAAACTTTGTTGCCTTAAGTGGAGGCCTAGGAAGGCAATGAAGCCCTCCTATTTGGTTCAGCTCTGTGGCTTCTATAATTGAAACATTGTTGCCTTGAGCACAGGCCCAGCCAGCCTAGGCAGGCAGTTGCAATGGAAGCCTTCTGTTTCCTCTAGTTCCATGGTTGCCGGCCTCCATCTTGGCTGGGTTAATTTGCATACAGCCGCTCTGATTGGCTGGGGGCATGGCTTGGCTGGGGTGTGTGGTTTAGGTGTCTCAGAGTGATGGTTAATTTGCATATAACTCTTTTATTAGATTAGATGTTGAAGATAGATGAAATTATGTTCCAGATTATGAACATTTTGTGGACAGGGATTTTGATTTATTCAATTTTTATACACAATTCCAGAAATGTAATAAACACTCAGTTAATGAAGACATAATATTAATATCAGTAAAAGTTATGTTTTATTCTGACCCTTTTGTTCAGGCATTTGCTTCTTAAGTTCTCACTTGTATTTCCAAATCCTTGGAAAAAGAAGAAGGGTAATGTTTAGGTATTGAAAATGCTACTCTTGAAAGTATTACCATCCTTTCTTCTGCCATAACAAAATACTGCAGATCAGGTAGCTTCAACAACAAATTTATTTTCTCACTGTATGGAGGCTAAAAATCTAAGATCAAGTGCACACTTGGAAAGAGATGAAGAGAGGGAGGAAGGGAGAGAGATTCAGCCCTATGGATTAGGGACCCACCCTTATGACCTCTTTTAACCTTAATTATCTCCTTAAAGGCCATATTACCAAATATAGTTACAGTGTGGGGTAGCCCTTTAACATTTGAATTGGGAGGGATGGGGGAGGGAGGCAGCTTTCAGTCTATAATACCTTTTCTTATATAATGATTCTGAGATTCTGAGAAAAATAGTCCCTTGAAAAAATTTACAAATGGAGAAAAATCTTATTGCCCTCCTATTTAACATTTAAAGTTAAAATTGAGATATTAAAGTCTTATTTGTATTAATTAATGTATTACTTGAGTAGAACATGAACTTTACAACAATTAAGCAATTTAAGAATTAGCAAAATTGTTCTGATAACAAGAGGAAAAATGCAATTTCTGTTCAATAAGTCTTTCATTCAGTTCTCATAAGACTTATTTAGAAAGTTCCTTGTTCAGTTAAACAAGCAAAGCCTGATCTTGAATGTATCTGACAGATACATTTGAAACAGAACAGAGCCTTGAGTTCAAGCTTTCCTTTTACTCATCAGGGAGCCATTGAAGAAATCACTTCATCTTGTCTTGTATTCCCTTATCTATGGTACTGGGATAGTAATATCCACCACGTGGGGAACCTGGAGATTTCAGAAAGTTCATAGATGAGGCTTCATTACATTGCTTGATTCATCCTCATTTCCTTTCCACTTACCAGCGATGTTTCTTATTAGTTGACCTATTTTTTATCTATTCATTTTTAGAAGAGAGTGCTACCAGTTCTTCTATATTTCCTACCACTCTCAGCCTCTATTAATAACCTGAGAGCTGTCTTCTTCCTGCCCAGCTTGCTCCCACTTCAAGACTTTATCTGTGCTTTTCCCTCTATCTTGATTACTTGTGTTCCGGATCTGCACCAAGCACCCTCTTCCTCATAGCTTCTTTGCTCACTAAAATCACCTCCTCCAGTGTCCTCTGATCCACTTGTCCTGAGTAGCACATGCCTTCCTTCCAGCCCCAACCCCAACCGTAGGCACAGTGCCTCTTTATGCTTCACCTTGATAAGTTGCCAGCACTCTATGAAATGGTCTGAAGTGTTTGCTGTATCTCTCCTACACTAGAACATACTACGTGGAGACACAGAGATATTTTTCACAAGATGGGGTTTGACAATAAGTATCTGTTGAAGTGGTATACATACGAATGGATAAATCAATACATATGTAGCTATATAAATAACAATTTAAATGCCTTTTATCTGATTTAGGAGCCCATTTTATCCCTTGGACTATTATTATTTTAATTCCCTGAAGTTTCAATAATAGGTACAGAAAAAGCATTGAAGGAATTTCTTCATTAAAAGAGTTTCAGAGAATATTATTTTCTGTTTCCATAAAATGCATACCATGACATTATTTGCTTTGTTCAGTAGCTTCCCAGTAGATGGCACCATTGTGACTCTCAATGCTGCTCTATCTTGATAAGGAAGTGTTAGGAAACACTTCTAATTTCAAAACATCTGCAAATAGGGCTGTGTAGTAACACTCAGTGTTGCATTAGAAAACAAATACTCCTACAATATCTAGAGAGTACGTCAACTGTTAGAAGCCAGTAGCTATGACAAGAACGCCCACAACTGGTGTGTTTGTATAATTTTTTACATCTAATGAATTTTGTAATTTTAAAAATTTAAATAATTTTAATTATTTTATATAGAATGCACACACCTTTGATATCTCTCTTACACATTCTGAAAATTTTCACGCATTTTCTGCTAACTCCTTACATTGTCATGTCGCACATATTCCCAAATGCACAATAGCCACGGGGTGGGTGGGAGCATGCAGTCAATAAAGGTAACATGTTTGTATCTAACCAGTTGGGCTTCTCCCCATTCTGGTTGATTTAGCTTTGTCCTACTTGAAAACACATGAATTACCTGGACTAAAGTAGGCTTAAAGACCTACATGTCTATGAATCTCTCACAGTTACAAGATGCTACATTAGGTTTTCTATGCTCTCAGTGTTCATAGTAATATATAGTCAGACTTGCCCATAACCTGAAAGCAATTCCTTCATTTTATGTCTTAAAGCCTTCTGTACAATTTTTTTTTTAAATTGGGAGCACATTTTTCTCTAGGAACACTGTTTAATGATTGTTATGCTAGCTGGGTAGTCCATAATGACATTTTAAGCTGTGATCTAATAAGTCCTCTGTGTCTTTGAGACAATAGGGTGTAGTGGTCAGAAGCAAAAGAATTGGTGTCTAATGAACATCAGTGAGTTTCAGTACATGCCCAGCTAATTATTAACTTATTACTTACAATTATTTACTTATATTATTTACTATTATTCCTAAGTATTGCTATTGGGATGAATTTTGGCAAGTCACTCAGAGAAACTGAAAACACATACTAATGGGCTCTATGGAGTATGTGGCCCAGTTGTTCCTGTGGGAAACAGGTGTGGGAGAGTGATTCCAGACCCAGGCAGCACTGAACGGCAGTTCCTCTGGAGAGAAGTTCCTCTCCCTGCCACCTGTATAACCTATAGCAGGTGACATAACCTCTCTAAAACTCAGTTTTCTATCTTCAAAATGGAAGAAGGTGATACTTACCTGGTACTATATGTACTCTTTATATTGAAGTTGTGTTAAAAACAGGAGCTTAATTATGGTGTTTTATGAGCTCACGTGCATTCAAATGTATTCAGATATTTCAAACATTGTGTATAATGCATTATAGCTATTATAAAAATCCATGTAAGTATGTGCAAGTAAGACTTTAAAAATATTCTTGACTAACCCAATAGCACCAAGATGAATGAAGTTCCATGCTAAATAATCATCAAGATAAAGACTTGGGGAGGAGCAAAGATGGCTGCTCTCTGGACAAAGATAAAGGGGAAGGAACACAGCATTGATGGAGTTTGAGGATAAAGTCAACCAAAGCAGAGAGCTGTTCAACCAATGACAGTTTGATGCTAAGTCAAATGTTAAAAGTGTCACTGTGGCCAGGTGCCAGGACCAGCTCATGGGTTACATGTTGAGGTCTGAAAGTTGAGGGAATATCTTTGATTGGTGGGTGGGAGCATGCAGAAACAAACTCTGATACACAGATGCATGTGAAGTGATTTGTAGAAAGTGTTTCTAAGTGAGGAGGAGGAACTGGGAGCAGGAAGGCTGAGACATCAAGTTTAGCAGGGAATCACATTGGCTCAGTCCCATAGGAGAGAACTGAAGGCATCATATGTCAAACCAAGACGTGTTCTGATCCTGGACTTGGAGCTTAGAATCAGTCCTTGGTTCCAGGCCAGGTGTGAACAGTCGGGGGAAAGCTTACCCTGGCCTTCCTGGGGTGGGCATTGGAAAGGCAGCTCAAATGTTGGTTGTAGAGAGTGAAAGCATGCTGAGAACTGCACAAATAAAAATGAAAAAGGGATCCATCCAAGGAGACATGGCAGAACACAACTCGCTTCTGCTACAGAAATCAGGGTGCTTGATGTCCAAATGTGAGACTAAAAGGTGAAAGTCATTTTTCCCCCTGTATTAATGTTTTAAAAAGCTGGCTATTTTGGTGATATTAGCTGGCTATTTTGGTGATATTATGTTTCCCCTAGCCATAGACTGTTTTATATTCTTGCTATTTTTAAGGTATTTAAAATTCATGGCTTTGCATTTGTAAATATAAGAATCACGGAGATTTCTTAGATGTGTGTAGTTTGTGGAGTTCTTGCATGCATACTTCCTTCTTGAAACTATGACAACTTTATGAATTAGGGAAAACATGAAACCCTCATTCCTGGGACAAAGTACTTACATTGCTAGAAGATATTCAAGTCACAAATAAAACCCAGAAAAATGTCCCTCCTGCCCAGCTACTCAACCAGCTACTAATGAAGGACAGCTTTAGACAGTGTGAAAATGCTAATCACAATAATTGTGATTATTGTTACCAGCACTATGCAGGAATGACCATGGAATAAATACTGTGTTTATGTTGCATATATAGAAAATGTGAGGTCTACCATATTGCTTCTCCTCAAACACCTGATGTCATTTACATAAGTCTGCAGGTACTAGATAACTTTTGTTTTCCCTGGATATTTAGGTCTGCTTAAGAAATCTATATATTTTTATTCTTGGAGATAATGAGAATGTTTTCTATGAGTTTTTAGCTTCAACCAGGGACCATCCACACCCATTAGGACATTGACAAAGCCAGCGATTCAGTTAGAAACCAGTCTCTGGGTCACAGTGTCCCCTTAGGCATTTAACAGTAACTTTTCTTAACAAACAGAGAGCAGAGTTGCAGGTGTGTTTTGCACAGTCCTTGCTATGTATTAATTTTATATTGCTCTTTTCTCACTGCTCTGTCTCCTAAATCTTGTATTTTTTATAATTTCATTTAGTCCCTCTCCATTTGCTAAGGACTAAATTGTGCCTCTGATCTCCAAATTCATATATTGAAGCCTTAACCCTTAACATGACAGTATTTGGAAATGGGACCTTCAGGAGTAATTTTACATGAGGCCATGAAGATGAGGCCCTTATGTTGGGATTAGGAGAGACACCAGGAAGTTTGCTTTCATGGTCTCTCCTCCCTATGAGGACACTGAGAGAGGGCAGCCATCTGCAAGTAAGTAATGGAGCTCTCACCAGACACCTGTCATGCTGACCCTCTGGTCTTGGATTGTGAACCTCCAGAATTCTGAGAGAAACTAATTCTATCGTTGAAGCCACCTTATAGAACTAGCACCTAGGACTAGAATAGAGGGAATTAAAAAGACTAGTTAATCAGTATTGCAGCACTTATCCAGATATTAAAATAGAGACAACCTTCAGGTCCCTAAATCTAATGAAGAATCTGATGACTGCCATTTGTTTATTAGTCTTTTGCCTTTTCCAGAAAGTAATCACAGTTTTCAAATCCAAAGTTTGTCTGAAAGTGACTTTAGTCTGATCATTACATGCTGCTCAGAATTCTCAGTCTTGCTGGTGGAACATTTTGTAGTAACCTTTAAAAATATAAACATTTTATTTTTCTCCTGCGGGGAGGAAAGCTGAGTCATGATGTGTTCCTCCATTCCTCTCTTCACCATATGTCTCCTCCTCAGTGTCGATTTCCTGTTGACATTAAAAGGAGCAACACATATTAAGGAGTTAAGATGAAAGCTTTAAACTTAATGATTAAAAAGCTTTAAGTTGAATGATTTTTGAAAAGCATAGGTCAAATTTTTTTTATGAAGTCATTAAAATGCATTGTGAATCATTTTGTTCCTATTTTACAGGAGTTGGTTGTATTGAAAACATCCATATTCCTTTCTCCACATCCCCCAAAAGGCTAAGAAAATATCATAAATTGATGTATTTCTACAGTGTAGTGAGAGGAGGGGATCCTGTGAGAAGCTGGCTAGAATCTGATGATTCAGGGACACACGACTTATGGAGCCAGCTGTGATGTACAGAGGCTCTCTCAGTATTTTGTAACTCCCAATGAACTGCTTCTGAGGGCTTCCAATTTCTTTCTTTTCCCCACATGACAGGACTTATGCAGGCTCACGCAAGATGCTGTGGCACATCTAGGCTTTGGTTTCATGCTCGTTTCTGCCCCCTATTAATTTTTTAGAAAGTGGAAGGGAGAGGAAAAGACAAAGAGAGAAAAACATGGATCTGCGAGAAACACAACAATTGATTGCCTCCTACATGTGTCCCAATCAGGGTGGGGATGTGCCTGCAACCAATGCACATACCCTTGACCAGAATCAAACCTGGGACCCTTCAGTCCATGGGCACACACTCTATCCACAGAGCCAAACCAGCCAGGAAAGTTTCATGCCCATTTTTGTCAGATTGTTCAACCTACACTTTTCAGAGATGTACAGGAATTGTTTCGGAGTGGAAGAAATGCGAGCACGGGTATGTGGAATGCCATCACAATGGGTTTCTGCTGCCCCTGTACTCGGTCATGAGGAGATAGTCATATTTCAAAGGTCATTTCTTAACTCATGTTTTGTCTTCCTTGATCCTACTTCAGATCTTCTAATACATTTTGCATTGCCATTTTAGTGAGATGGTTCAAATTTAGATATCAAGATATCTGTATCACAGAAAGGTCTCCCAGATTGGATGTGTTTCCAGTGTGAATTATAGATAATCTGCTATAAGGAACTTTTAAAAATGTTTTCTGATTGATCCACTTTATTTATCAAGGTGTCCATATGAGATCAGGAACTAATCCAGGCATGAATTAACATGGTTCATATATTTACACAGGCATAGCACGTGGCCTGTTTTGAGAAAGGGATACATGTTAAAGTGAAAATTAGTGGAGAAATTTCTGTGCCAATGATACATTTTTACTTTGTTTTCCACATAAGAATATTCATTTTAACCATAGGAAGTTGCCAATATTTGACCATTTCGAGTTACCCATAAACCCTGTCAATTTCCACTGGTTTGATCTAATAGTATGATACCATTTAAAATGTAATGGTTTATGCTATTCTTGGGCTACTTGAATTTTGATATGCAACATTATTTTATATACAACCCTCCGCTTTAAAGTTTCAGCTTCTAAAATGTCCAATAAGAGAAGAATGCATAATTGAAATGCTAAGACCATATGGAGGAAATTTGATAAGGAAGATTGCTGCTTACAGTGAGCCAGTGAAAGTGTTATTCAGTGACTAACACATTGAATGATGTCAATATTGATGATCATTTTGCACGCGTGTTAAATTAGAAATAATGAGTCCTAACTGTTGATTTCTACATATTTTTCTTGTTGGTAATTTTGGAGATTCCCCCACTTTCATTTCTCCTCCTCCATACAGATGTGAAATCACTTATTTTGTTTTTTGTTTATAATGTACATAAAGCTTAATGGTATTCTCTGTTTAGTTCTTCATTTCTTTTATTCGTATTGTGTGTTGGGCACTGTTCTAAGTGCTAGGGACATTGGTTAAACAGATCTAACAGGGTCCCTACTCCAAGGAAGTTCACATTCTAATGTAAATAAATGGCTTTGGTGTAATGAAAGTCACCAAAAGGGGGCGTTAGATGCTCTTTTAGTTACTCAGGTCAGGCCAGGCCTGTCTGAGAAGACATTTATACAATGACCTGAATGAGATGGAGCCAGAATGCCATAGAAGTGACTTCACTTCTGAGGGATCTGAAACAAGAAGATAGGGTTTTGGGGAAACAAAAAGAAGGAGAGTGAAATGAAGCAAGAAATGAGGATGTTGAATTCTTTCTAATTTTTTTCCCCTTTTGGAGGTTTTAAGTCCAGAAATGCTATTAAAATCACTTGGGGGAGGAGGAGGACGAAGATGCTTTACATAATGTGTATTTAATCTATTCACCTTACTTTTGTTTCCTCTACTGACGTTTCATTATACTTTCTAAGACACTATTCTGTCATCTCTGCTACAACTCAGCCATCTGGTTTACCCCATGTTCCTTCTGTTTCCTTCCCTCCCAGTCCCATCAAAGGAGTGACACAATTTGCATTGTACTACAACCAGATTTTTAGAGTACACCCAAAGTAAATTTACATTTAGACAAAAAGGGAAACATTGAGATTGGATGGGATTCTTATTTTGTAAAATTTTCTAAAAAAAAACAAAACAACTTAATTGGGATGGAGTAGGGATATTTAAAAACCAGAAAGAGAGACTTGGGGAAATGGAAAGATTACAAATAAGTACCCTTAGTGAACATATCACAAATATTCATTCTCTACTCTTTTTTGCAAACTTCCTGAATATTTACCAAGAGGAAGAACCTATAATTCTAGAATTATAATCCCATAGTCTGACTCATTCAGAATTTGAGAAATACAATGTTAAAATGTTCATACAGACTTGTCATTTAGAATTTAAATTATGTTTTAAGGTATAAGACAATAGTACTCTTCTGATTATAAAAGATTAACTGATAGAGTTCTTATTAACCAGGGGAAAAACATCTGGCTCTTACTGCTTAAAGTCTTTCTATGAAGACTTTAGTTCTATGATTGGCATTTAAAGGACATATAGTAAATATTCATTTACTGAATACATAAATGAAATAAAGTCACTATAATGTACAAACACAATACAAATGTAAATGTTTAGAAATCATGCATGTGTTAACATTATTTTAATGAGTGAGGAAAGTTGCAAGCTTAATTTGTGTTTATTTACACCACTAATTGACAACTATAGGTTTATTTAAATGTTGGAGTTTTAAATATAGCTTTTCATTACATATCTTTTATAAAAGGAATGTAATCTTGGTTCATGCAGTCAATCTGATGTACCACTTTCTGGTAAGGTCTGTTGGATTTGTCTCTCTCTTTATTGCTTAACTTTTTTAGACTGATCTTGCAGGCAAAAGTAATATTTTTGCATTGCTTTATAGAATTAGTAAATTAAATATATAAATGAAACCATTCATTGTCAAGTTACCCATTGTTAACCCAGAAATAAGATGCAAGACACAAATGTTTTTGTTGGCACCATTTCCATTGGTTATTGCCACTTTCCAGGACTGTTAAATTGAGTCAAACTAACCATGAAATACCTTTATCTGCTCATCAAGTTCAGAGCACCTTCACTTCATGAAAATGACAGAGTTCCATTGTCCTCTGACACGTCTTGCTTCTGAATTAGATTTCACTTTCTATCTATGGAATTTTATAATAAAATCCTAGTAGAGAAATGTTTTAAGAGATAATTTGAGAAAATAAGTCATACAGTTAAAAATACTGAAGAGACCTATGGAATTTGTCATAGCTTTAAAAATACTAACCATGTAAAAGCAGCTTACATAAATGTTCCAATATTTATTCAAATATTGTAGTGACCATTTATAATAATAAAAGGATAATATGCTATTAGACTGGATGTCCTTCCGACGTGCTTCCTGACAAAGCCAGTCTGAGTCCCCGATGCCTGCAGGTGGCCCAAGGGAAGCCAACCCAAGTCCCTGGTGCTGGAGGGGAGCTGGTGCTGGCATCTGGGGGAAGGAAGACCTAATTTTGCATGAATTTTCATGCATTGGGCCTCTAGTTTAAATAAAAAGCTTGAAAAAGTTTAATTGTTACCCATATCTATATTATTTATAATAATAAAAGAGTAATATGCTAATTAGACCAGATGTCTTCTGGACATCCACCCTGACAAAGCTGGGTCCAGGGGGAAGCCAGCCTGGGTCCTGGGTGCCTGCAGATGGCCCAGAGGAAGCTAGCCTGGGTCCTGGGTGCCTGTCAGTAGTTGGAAGAGGGAAGCCAAGCCCAGGTCCTAGGTGCCAGAAGGAAGCCAGTATGAGCAGCCAGGGGAAGGATGGCCTACTCTTGCACAAATTTTCATGCATTGGAATATATATATATATATATATATATATATATATATTGTGCAGTGTCCCCTCAGGAGTTAGACTGACCCAAGAGTTTGATTGCTCACTATGACATGTGCTGACCATCAGGGGGTGACTTGGAATGAAAAAAAGGCCCTGGACAGTAGCCAGGGAAGGGAGACTCCAGCCAGCAGCTGGCAGTCACTAAGGACCCTACCTGTGCACGAATTTAATACACTGGGCCTCTAGTGTGTTATAAAGTCCTGTTTCTTAATCATTAAAGGCATGCTTTGTTCTACTTGTAAATATATACATTTTATTATTGCCTACAGTAGATTTCAAAATTCAATATATCCAAGTAATTTGAATAATAGTGTTTAGTATTTTCTATCAGATGTCTATTTTGAACTTCATTTCATATTATCTGTCATACTTGTTAAAATATTTAGGATAAACAACCAAAATACAATAGTCCAACATGATATTGTAGAGCTCAGTTTTCTAGTTGAATTTGTTTTAATGCAATACTTGTCATGAGGAAACATTCTAAGTCAATGTACTCACTCCTTTTCTGGGCATTTGCATATTTTTATAAGTAGTCGCAAGAGCATTTGTTAGGAATTGGTGAGATACCTTTCTGTTTTCAGAAATTTACAGATACCATCAGCCTTTGTTTTCCATCCCCAGACATCTCTTAGTAGTTATTTTTACAGCGATCAGTTTTTAAGAGTTATTCAAATTTTTAAGTAACAATGAATGAGACTTTACTAATGTCAGATTTGCAAGTCCAGATAAATTATATCTATGTACTTCTCCTTGTCTGCATACTTATTTTTGCTAAGTAGTGGATTGGCAAGGCATCATTCACCCCATGAAAATCCCCATCTGTTTCCCAAGGAATGGTGAATGATTATTTACCTGTGAAATGTTTATACATCTTTAACACTTCCAAGCTCATTGTGTTTACTGCAGTTTTGTTTTAGCTCTAGTTATTTCTAGATTGGTCTTAAGCTTCAGACTTTATGGACTTGGGCAAACTTTATGTGTTTAATAGATGGCTTTCTTCTCTGCTTTATTTTGTCACAAAGTTTACGCTTTGTTCAATTTCTTGAATGTTTTTGTTATTGCTTTGAGGTTTCTTTAGCATCATTTTTTTTTAACCTGCGGCCCATATATTTCCAAGCTTTCAACAGATGTTTTCTTTTTAATAAATACTGTCCAAGAGACTGGTGACTTTTATTTATATAAATGAAATATCTCTGAAAAAAATCTATAGTTATGTGTGTGGTGTATATATTTGGTAGAAATCAAAATGCCTATTCAAAGACATGATATATTGATTAAAATGCAATTAAAACTTACCAGAAATAAGTTTCTAAAAATGTTCCCTAAATCTTCCTGTCTATAATCAGTTTGACAGATAAAAACCCACCTTCAACAAATTGAAATTCCTTTAATAAATTCATTTTAAGTTCCTAAGAAAGTGTTAGAGTCTTTCAAAAAGATAATAGAATTTATATAGTTACTTTATTTAGGAAAGTGCTTTTTAGCTGAAACCTTAAGGTAGTATATGGAGATATTCAAGTATAGGTTTATTTTCAGTTGCACTGAAAGATTGTGTTCCTGAGCTGGCTCCACATTTTTTCAAGCATGACTTCCTCTGCCTGCCTCTTCCTCCCACCCCAGTCCTTTGCATGACCATGTGATTTTTCAGGACTCTTCTGTACCATCCCTGACCCCTCCATTTGGGCTTTAATGCTATCTTTGGTGCTTCCTGGAGACCTGTGTTTTTCCCTGTTACACTATTGGATGAAAGAGTGTTTTTGGTCAATGCTCCCTTCTAGGCTGTGAGCTTCTTTTTTATTGGGATTGTAGAGTATATATTTTTTTAAATCTTTATTGTTGAAATTACTACATATTCTCCTTTTTTTTCCTTTGACCCCCTTCTAGTCTGCTCCTGCCCATCCTGCCCCAAGCCTTCACCACCCTATCGTCTGTGTCCATGGGTTCTGCATATATGCATACAGGTTCTTTGGTTAATATCTTCGCACCTACCCACCCACCCCAGCCTTCCCTCTGAGATTCACCAGTCTGTTCCATGCTTTAATGTCTCTGGATCTATTTTGTTTATCAGTTTATTTTGTTCATTAGATTTCTAAACTGTGAGCTTCATGAAGGCAGGATGCTGCCTGCTTCATCATTGCCTTCTCAGTGCCTAGTATGATACCTAACCCATCCATGCCTGCTGAATGTGGCTCAGCCAACATATGTTGGGTGACACAACTCTGAGACTAGAAGGTGGAGGCGGTGGGGCAGGAAAGGATATCACCAGAATCGTTACACATGAGCACAGCACTGACTAACATTTTCACCATGTAGGATGTGGAAGACAAGGGGAAGATTTGTAGAATGCTATCCATATATGAACACATAGTCGAAGCTAGGTAAGGCATAAACATGGTGATCAGGAATCAGATTATTTAGCGAACAGGGAGTTTAGTATAAGAGAAGATGGGAGAATAAAAATATTTCCCCAAAATAATCATATTCCATTGCATTTGGCAGTGGGTTATTCAATCAGAAGTGACCTGGAGAAACTTCAGTATAGAGCTGTATTAATGGGGAAGACTCCAGAGTTCGACAGGTAGAGCCACTTGTATGCTGGTGATAACTAAAATTGTAAGGAACAGATAAATAGTGTAGCTTTCAGTTCTGCAAATTCATTGAAGAGGAGAAGAAAGAGAGAGAAAAAGTCTTCAATATCATTTAAGGAAGCAGAGCTGAAGCCTCGAGAACAGGAAGTGAGACTTGGCTGAATAGCCACTGATGCAGAATAAAAGATTACCTCGTACTTCATAATGATGGAGACGATGATTTAACGACCTGTGATGATGAATAGTGTACCAAGGGGCCAGGCTTCCATGACTGCATTCACTTCAGAACAGTCATCTGGAGAAGACTTCAAAGTTATCTACACAGAGGTCAAGAGTGACTGAGGTATCCTGCCCAAGGTCCCAAAACTAGTAAATGTTAGAGTTGGGAATGGAACTGAGTGAGAGGACCTTACCCTCCAACCTCTACGCTTTAACCACATTCTGTGGCACCTTTGTGGTACAGCTGTCCTAGGTTCAAAGAGTATGTTTATTTTATTTCATTTGACTTTGAGAAAATCAACAAAGTAAGCATGAAAGGTATTAGCATCTTCAACTGAAAGACAAAGAAATAGGCTTAAAGGAAGCTGAGAGAGCTGCCGGGCACCCATGGTCTGTGAAGGATAGTGATTCATTCTGAACCGATAGCTGTTAGACTTAATCACATCTGTTTCCACTAAACCATGCTACCTCCATGGAAGGTACACCATTTGAAAAATTGTATTTGTGCCCATACTTTTACTATAAATCAGTCTGTGTGTGTGTGTGCCTGCACCTGTTAGATAGCTATTAGATGCACGTACCTGTTAGAAAACATTGCACATACTCAAAGGTCATAGAGAAATCTGTATTCTTACAGAATAGGCCCATACATCCAGAGAAATTTATCATTGTGGATTCTAAAAGTTGAAAGCAAATGGCTGCCTTTTTAAACCACTCTACAGGAGGTAGTCATGGGTATGGTGTTTTATGCCCTAACTTAGTAATAGCTGCAGGCCAGTGTCCTCATAGGAACTGCTGTGTTCCCAGGTTGCCAGGTGTTTTTGAGCAAGTAAAGGGAGCCCACCCAGGCAAAGCTATGAGTTTGCATTATTTTTAATTGCAACCTTACAACAATGTCAGATATTAACAGTCTTCTCTAAAAATTTACCAATAATGATTAGATATGATATTGCTTTTTCTTTCCAGACCTGTTTTTCTTTCCCCTCAAGCACGTGTTCTCTACTGCTTTTAACCTTCCTTCCACTCACTCCTAAAGCTTCTGACCTAAATTACTAACCTGAAGGAGGTAGAGAAAAGAAGACGGTGGGGAGGGAGGAAGGAAGAAAACCCATTTCGAGGTCACTCATGATGCATGCTGTGCCGACTGCCTTCACGCTCAACTAATTCACACAACAGCCCTGCAAAGTCAGTGTTTTTAGACTTTGCAAAAAAGACTTTTCTTTCTTTTACAGAAAGAAAAGCGAGGCCAGAGGAGAAATAACTTGGGCCACATCTCACAGGGAGAAGCCAGGAAGATTCACAACCATGTTTGGCCTTTAATGCCATGGTTTTTTATCTCTGTGGTAAAGATTCATTACAATTCGAGGTGTGATGTATTGTGGCACATAATCGTGATCAGAAGTAATTACTATCCTGTGAAATAACACACAGAATATTATGCATAAACATTCAGAATAAAGTAAATACCTAAATACTCACCATTGAGGGTGCAGAGGGCTCCGGTCCCCTCACCACGCCTATCCCTCACCTGTCTTTTTCTGTCACACCCGCTTCTGGCCTTCAGAGAGGAAAATACCATCCTGATCTGTGACCACTCCTTGCTTTCTTTTCTTTAAAACCTGCTTTGAAGTGTGTGTTTTTCTTGTTATTGTTACCTAACAAGGGAGATTTCATCGTTTTCGGGTAAGAAGATTGATATTCACTGGCAGGGAAACAGGAATATGCTTATGATAAAGTGTTTGCTTCTCTCACCTTGAAGGTCATGAGTCTTACTGTTTAGGCTCGCAGAACCATTTCTCAGCCTTTGAGTGCCACTAAGTGGCTGTCACAGAAAATACAGCATCTTGCAACGTGGGCAATTCTGGCTGCTAATAGCTGATTTGCCTTTGGGTTCCTGATCCTCACTTCTGCACGGCTTCTTAGAACTTGGATTTAATTGCTTAGGGGGGGGGGGGGCATCTGTGCAGTCTTTATTTTAAATGGGAAATCCCTGATGTGCTAAGCTAACGTGACTGTCCACCTCACTCTCCACTTAGGCCTCCCCCAGAGCCTGGTCACTGTGGGGGGTTAGGTGGGGGCTGTGGCCCCAGGCCTGCTGGCCAGGGAATGTGCCTCACTTTCTCTTCATGGTCAAGGAGCTTTGTGTCTCAGAAAGCAGTCCATTTGCTGTAGTTCAGTACTGAGTTGCCAGGAACCTTGATGGCACAAATGGACCTTTTGATATTTACTCTCTTTTAAAGCTACTTCATGGGGATCAGGCTGCCTCTGAACACAGGCAGTTTGTGGGCATTTTCTGGGCATCAGAGGTGGTTTTAGTAATAGAAAGAAAGTAACTTTATAGCACTGTTAAGACTTATCTGTGATGGGAGTTTATTGGTTCCTGTTTAATAATCAATGCAGAATTTGTGTGTGTGTTTCGGGGCAGGGGAATCTCTATGATATCTCATAGGCAACCCTGATTTTTCTAAAAGTTGAAAAGTAGATTCTAATTAAATTACCATCCTATAATTTGAAAAACATAATCTTCCCTCACGGCAAATTTGTTCAGTTCACATATTTAGCAGATATTTGCAGAGGGACCTATTAGATACCAAAGTTATCAACTTAAGTTAAAAATATTTCTACTTTCATGACATTATATCCTATAATGGAGAACCTAGGAGTAATGAGTAAGTAAGTGAATAAACTAAAAGTTTTGATGAGATACTTTCCTATAACAGCAAGAAACATGAAGAAAATCAAAGAGGTTCTTGTGTTGGAGAATGAGTGGGAAGAGAGAAGAGCTATTTTCCGTGAGGAGTAGGGGAAGGCTTCTCTGAGAACAAGACATAGGAGCTCAGTTATCAATGCAGAGAGTGAGTCAAGAATTGCACAGCGTTGGAGACCTTGAGACTAGAAAATGCAAAATCCCAGCAGAATGCATTTGATGCATCTGAGAAACAGAAAGATGATTGGTGAGTGAAGAAGAGAGAGGAAGAATGAAGGGGGAGAGGTGAGGGACACATCCCGTCCCTTCAGGCCTGGGCGGATTCTCTTCTGCAGACAGTGGCTTTCATGGGGGGAAGTTAGGCTCAGGACCATCATGCACTTTACATTTTCAAAACATGGTTTTAGCAAACAGCATATTCATGTAGATCTTCTGAAGCAAAACTAATATTCAATTGCTGGGAAGTTGATGAGTTTTTAGAATGGTACAGGACACAGCATATTGGTTATATCAAAATGAGGCAGACACAAGCCATGCAATGGAGGAGGAATACTATGGGAATTATTAGTATAAAATTAGTATATATTTTTCCAATGCTCTTGTATCTTTCACATTTATCTATTGACCCGCACTCACAGGCTACACTTGCTGGAGAGTTACATGCTTCTGTTCAATTGTGTGGTTCTGGTCCCAACTGAAGTACATCTTGTGCCCTTGATTTCTTTCCTTCCTTCCTTTATTCCTTCCTTCCTTCCTTCTTTCTTTCCTTCTTTCCTCTTTAAAAAAATGTTCTTATTGATTTGAGAGAGAGAGAGGAAAGGAGAAGGAGAGGGAAAGAAACATCAATGCTTCAACATGGATTGGCTGCAGCCTGCACTCCCCCTGATGGGGATCAGTTCATAACCTGGATATGTGCCCTGACTGGGAATCGAACCAGTGACTTCTTGGTGGATTAGTCAATGCTCAGTCACTGAGCCATACCGGCCAATGCCCTCAGCTTTCTTGAGGAATGTTACGAGATGCTGCTGTGACTTACTCTTATATTTGTGTGGGGATGTTTTGAGGACTTCATGCCCCATCTATCACATGACCCCCAAGCAGATACTGTAGCATTGGGTGGGAAGTGTGTTTTTCCTGGGGCTGGAATGCCTTAATGTCAAAGACAGGGTGTCTCCTCTTTGCCAGGGATGTGGAGCTGAGTCACTGTCTTACCTAGGGTTTTCTGTGAATGAAGGACCCCAAAGTTAACCTTCTCTATGGGTTATTTATATATGCATCTTATTGTGTCACTCGCATTTCTGTAAACTACCTAGAATCCTTTCTGCATCCAATGACAATATGTAGGTATCATAAAACATGCTCCACACCCCTAATTATTTTAAAACAGCTGCTAACGGTTACTTTCCTGAGGCCTTTAATTTCCCTAGGGTGGCAGGCCATGGGCAGGAATGGTGGATCCCCCTCTCACCATAGCCTTCACCCTCTGTGCACTGGCACCCACATACACACCATGAACACAGGCTAACTCACGCTCATATGCCCAAGACTGTCCAGGAGGAGCACAACTTTCTGTCTCTTAAATAGACTCCATTGGTTACTACAGATGGTGATATATCAAAATACAAGCAACTAGTCCTTGATATTGGCATCTCACAACCTTATCTGAGGATCCTGCTCTTTCCTCCTGATTTGTAACATTTTTCTCAGACCCCAGAAATGTGTTAAAGAAGAGACTCCCCCCTCCACTTATTGTCTTCTCTTCCAGATCGTTTCTAAAACAATGAGTTCTTGTGCTCACAGGGAAAAAAGCAATGCACTGCACGGGAGAGACCCTAGCTTATGAATGTAAAAAGAAGTCGACTTCATATGTCAAGAACATAGACATTCTTTGTAGGTGGGAAAGAGGGGGCTGGAAAGACAGACAGAATCCTGGGAAGTTAGCATCGTGCCTTCAGGTTTAAAGCAAATATTTGCTTTTTCTAAGACGCAGCAGCCAACCCCGAGCCGCCTGCCTGGCAGAAGCCAGAACGGAAGGGCAGAACACATCCTTTGTGGAAGTCAGATACATTTCATGCTCCTTAACACCGCCTCCGCCTGCAGGCCTTTCGCCGCAGTCTGGCTGCTTCCCCAGCGGGAACTAGAAAGGAACGGTGATTAAAGTGCCCTCAGTAACAGACAGCAGGAGGCAGTGGTCTTGGCGTCTTCTGCCCAGGGAGAGCGGGTCCTTGAACAAGACTCCTGAGAGTTCTTTGAAGAAAAGACACTGAGACTCCCAGGGCTAGCCGAGGTCTGCCATAACTTGTGTTCATTTCCTCTACTTCCTAGGGCTCCTTTGACTCCTTGTCATAAGAGCGCCACCCTCTTCATTAAAAGAAGGAAAGAGAAGTCGAGCTCCTAGCTGGGGCCAGGGCTCAGGCACTCCCCTGGGCGTGGGAGTGTTCAGACCTGACTTCTGCAAGGCAATCAAATAGAGGCACATGATAACTAAATCGCGTGTGTGTGTGTGTGTGTGTGTGTGAGAGAGAGAGAGAGAGAGAGAGAGAGAGAGAGAGAGAGAGAGAGAGAGAGAGAGAGAGAGAGAGAGAGAGGGAGAATGTGAAGGAATGAATGACTTGAATAAAGGAAAGTTTTTTTTTCTCTGTGCTCAGTGGCCTGGGATATTGGATGACCAGAATTGCCTTTGCCTCAGTCCAATGAACAGGCTAGGGTCCCCCTCATGCCCCCCTTCAGGACGAAACCCTGGACCTTTCTCTCTCTTTAAAAGGGCTAAAAAAAAAAAAAGGTTGCAATCAGTATTCAGACATTCTTATAACTAATAGGATTAGGGGCGTTACAAAGGGATTTGAACAAGATAATTAGTTTACTGCTTAGTCCACAGTGGAGCAAGCGAAATCTTTCTGAGAAAAGGCAGACAAAACAGGTCAGAAACTGTGTGGGAAATGAGGTACAGCCTCTCCACGCGGCCCTGGCCCACTGGAATATTATGAAAGGCCGGCAGAGCCTTCATTCATTGCTGCAGACGTGTTTGCCCTTTCTTTTTCTTTTTCTTTTCTCTTTTTTCCAACTTGGCCACCAGAGGCGTGAAGAAAAGTGACTTACTTAATTTGAGTGTTTATGGGTGTTGTTCCTGGACACAGTGCATTCTGGTCCACGTGTATAAATGCTGCCTTCAGACTATTTCTCACAACGCTAGAGAAAACCTGAAGAGCTCTTATCAGGCATTTTACAAGCTGGAAAAAAAATGACACAATTAGGAGAACTCTTTAAAAAATCTGATTTTCTTGAATAGATTTATTAATTTAGTTGCAAAAGAAAAATCCTACAAACAGAAATGGGAGGGGTGTATTCTGTCCTTAATTAAAGTGCTGACTTAAGTATCTGTGCTCTAATTTGGAGAGTTTTCACTGGCAGAATATGTTAAAGAAGAGCCAGTGGAATTTTAAAAATTAGAAAAAGTGAATTTTCTTTCTTTCTCTTTTTATAAAATATGTTTATTGATTTCAGAGAGGAAGGGAGAGGAAGAGAGGGATAGAAACATCAATGATTAGAGAGAAACATTGATTGGCTGCCTTTTGTATGCCCCCTATTGGGGATCGAGGCAGTAACCAGGGCAAGTTCTCTGACCTGGAATCCAACCTCTGACCTCCTAGTTCATAGGTCAATGCTCAGCCACTGCAACGGGGCAGTAAAGTCTTTTATAGCCACATTACATTCTCCCATCTCTTCCTCATCTTTTTACAAAAACAGTGTTATCAACTGGGCTGTGATTGTCTGTCAATCAAAGATATGTCCAGAAGAATAGTAAAAACACCATAGACTTTAGTTAGCTTCTGGATCTTATAGCAACCACCAACCAGATCAAAGCCAGCAGTAGTCCTAAGAGCCTTGTGGTCTGGCCTGGGCACAGCTCTAACTTAAGACTGGGAGTGAGGCAGCATGCATTTCTGCCTAGTGAACTGTCTACTGGCCTCATCTAGTTCGTATTGAAAGAAGGCTGGCTGGCAAAAGGACCTGCTGGGCTAGGAGAGCATTTCAACTGCATCGTGACATATTGTTCAAATCTGACATCAGTAAAGCAGCCCACGTGTGTGCTTTCCTATTCCCAGAGTTTGGTTTGTGTTTATTCCTTTCTCCCACTTGGACAGAATGCATACATTGTGTGTTATTTTCATGTCACAATGAAATGTCTTGTTCATTTCCCTCTGGAAATAGATGAAGCTGTTCTTTGCCACTGTGTCCTCAGTCCTGGTTTAGTTTTAAGACGCAGTTTAAAATTAACCTTTTAGAGCTGGGCAAGTTCTTCTTGGAGCAAAGATATCCAACTGGCCAGTTGGTTTTCCCTGCTGGCAGAAGGAATATCTTTGTAACTTATCTATAATCTATCTATATAAAACCAAATATGCAAATTGACTGAATATGACCTATTGCTATGATGCGCACTGACCACCAGAGGGCAGATGCTCAATGCAGGAGCTGCCCCCAGCCCACAGGCCCTTACCTGGTGGGAGGCAGGGCCGGTGAGCTTGTGGTGCCAGGCCAGCCAGGGTGGGTGCAAGAAAGGCCCTGATCACCCTACTGGTTGCCCCACAGATTGGCTGATTGCTGGCCAGGCCTAGGGACCCTACCCATGCACATATTTCTGCACCAGGCCTCTAGTTTATCTATAATTTATTACCCTTGGGAATAAGCTCTTAAATGGTCTCTCTGCTTCCACTTTACCCCTTTTCCTGTGATTCTCCAAACAGCAGCCTGAATGATCATGTTAACATGTTATACCATGCCATCCCCTCTGCAAGGTTCCCCCCTGCAATGGCCCCCAACAGCCTATGGCTTTATCACAGCGTGCTAGTCCCTACCTTACCTCGACCACCTCCTCCTCCTCCTCCTCCTCCTCC
>PVJC01024239.1:0-25702 GCA_004026665.1 Murina feae
GTGTGTGTGTGTGTGTGCGCGCGCGCGCGCGCTGCTGCTTTGGTTTTGTGTGGAAGGAGGGACTGAGGTCCCTTATGTCCTCAAGCGCCTGCCTGGCTGCCAGGTTCCTCATCCGCTAAGCAGGGGGGCTGACCTGAACCCCCAGCGGGGTTCTCTGAGTCCTAAGACACACACTTCTGAAATCAGAGCGGAAAGGGGAGGAGGGGCCGTGATGGCCCGACCACAAGCCAGGCCATGTCCTAGGTACCAGCGCGCAGACAGTCTCCGCTGTCATCCTGCTTGGAGTTCAGTGCATCCCCCCGCAGGCAGGCTCTGGGCTCTGGAGGCAGATACATTGGGGTCAAGTCTGGGCTACCTACCTGTTGATTCTGTGACTTTGGGCAAATTACTACCCCTCTCTGAACCTGTCTCCTTCCCTGCGGAATGGGTTGATGATAGTACCTGCTTCGAACACCTGCTAGAGGGTGGGATGAGCGAAGGCCTATGAAATGCTTCCCTCAGTGCCTGGCACCACGTAAGTGCTCGGTCCTCAGTCGTGGCCGTGCCAGGTGTCCTTTGACCTCTCCCCCAGGCCCTCTGCCTGCTCCTCGAGCTGGCACTTTGGAAATAGAGGGAACCTCGAGTCTCCGGTGACGCGGCAGCAGTGGGGTCTGCGGCCGGTGTGCGCTGGCTGCTCCCACCATCCATCCTCTGCGGACATGGCTGGGTTCACTTTTGTGCCTGGATCCACACGGCCTGCTCCACGCAGGTTCCCCCGGCAGGTTGCGGTGCCTTAAGTGCCTCTCTTTTCTCCCGCAGGAGACGGAGGAGCTGGAGGAGGAGAAGTCGGGCCTGCAGAAGGAGATCGCCGAGCTGCAGAAGGAGAAGGAGAAGCTGGAGTTCATGCTGGTGGCCCACGGGCCCGTGTGCAAGATCAGCCCAGAGGAGCGCCGGTCGCCCCCCGCCTCCGGGCTGCAGCCCCTGCGCGGCGGGGGCGCCGTGGTGGTGAAGCAGGAGCCGCTGGAAGAGGACAGCCCCTCGTCCTCCTCGGCGGGGCTGGACAAGGGCCAGCGCTCTGTCATCAAGCCCATCAGCATTGCCGGGGGCTTCTACGGGGAGGAGCCCCTGCACACCCCCATCGTGGTGACCTCCACGCCTGCCATCACTCCGGGCACCTCGAACCTCGTCTTCACCTACCCCAGCGTCCTGGAGCAGGAGTCGCCCGCCTCGCCCTCCGAGTCCTGCTCCAAGGCTCACCGCAGGAGCAGTAGCAGTGGGGACCAGTCCTCAGACTCCTTGAACTCCCCCACCCTGCTGGCTCTGTAACCAGCGGCCACGGGGTCCTCATCGCTGCCTCCTCCCCTGGGACCAGCACCTTCCAACGCTCTGGGGCTGCGTAGGCACGAGGGGGCCCCGCCAGTGAGCTTCCTGGCTCTGGGACGGAGGAGGCACGGGCATGAGGCGCTGGAGGACCGACCTGGGTGATCTCTGAGAAGTCAGGAGACCTCCGCCCTCGTCCATCTTGCAAAGCGAATCCTGTTTCTTGAAATGCCTTGGAGAACTTCGTGGGCTCAGGCAGCTCTCTGGCTTCTGAAGCGCCTGAAGCTGGTGTGGACCATTCCTGTCCCTTGGTTACGAACCGTCTCTGGAGTGATGGTGCCCACCCCCCTCCTGCCCCACCGAGCATGCCTGTGGCCTCTTGGTTTCACCTTCCCTCTATGTGCCCCTTCTGCCCCCCCCGAGTGTCAGTTTCACTTCCTCTTGGTTTTTATCAAATTTGCCACGACATTTCATCTGGGTGGTCTGCATATTAAAACTTCGTTTCTGGAGATGGGGCAGCAGGCGGCTCTTCGGCTGGGGCAGACTTGTCCAGAGGGGACAGTGTGCAATACGGACCTTCCTCCCCGCGCTCCCCAGCACTGCCATCTCCAGGGGCCACGGCCGCGCTCCTCTGGGGGCTCTGGAGAAGATGCACCGCCTGGGAGGCTCAGAGCACCTTCCTCCCCACAATCGGAGACAGCTCTCGCCTCTTGCGGAGCGGCTTGGCCAAAAGACAGGGTGTAAAGGAGAAGGCCAGGGCACAAGTTGTGTTTGCCAAACGCCTAATTAACAGGCCAGGAATAGTGCCAACAAGCCACACGGTGTTCTCGCGGCTTCCTTCACCTGGTGTCTTGAGCAGGACGTCTCCTGTAATTACTGCCTCGCCTCTCTGCCCCTGGACCCATCTCTGCAGACCAGGGAGGTGTCCCTCCTTTGGAACCTCACGTCACTCCTTGTCCCAGCAGCTCTGCCCTCCCCACCCTGGCTCCTAGGGTGACGCCACCCACAGAGATTTAATGAGCTTGGGCCTGGACCCTCCCCAGGTGGCTGCAGGTGGCCCCTCCCCAAGCTTCAAAGGCACCTTCGCTGCGGATGGATGGAAGGCAGGGGAGCGAAGAGGCGGCCAGGGGAGTGGGGCTTGCCTCACACCCGCCCTGGTAGCTGGCTTGCCCTGTCCAGGCTGCTCATCTCTCTGAAGTGCCCACGGCCATTGCATGGGTCAAGTGCTTTCTCTTTAGACTCCCCATCCCCCTCACCCCAGTGTGCTCTTTGGGTGCAGCAGCCTGTGCACCATTCCCGGGGGGCTGCTGAGATGCGAGATGCGATGAGATGCTCTCAGGGCCAGACAGCTGCCCCCTTCCCACAGGGGGAGGGGTGGGAAGCTCCTTCTGGCCCCTGCCGGCCGCCCCCACAGCCTCTTTCTCAGAGCCTCTTTGGCCTCTGCTGGGCTGGCGCTCTGAGGGAGCCCCCCACTGTCCTGACCCAGCTCTAGAGATTATATGATTATTTAAACTATTTCGCTGTTATTTAAATCAAACCCAGTGGGGAGTCCAAGGAGAGAGCAGTGGCACTCAGAGCTCCCCTGTTCCTTCACACCTGGCCTCTGTGCTGGTCGGTCCCGCCTCTGTCGCCCACTAGACACAAGAGTGGGATGGTGTGCGCTTTAGAACGCACAGCCCGCTGGGACTGGAAGCCTTGTGTGGAAGGAGATGTCAAGAGAAAAGGATGTTGTCTGAACATCCTTTACAAATGCCGTTTCCCACAATCCCTGGCTGCGATGCCGCCCTCCGCTTCCGGAGGCTCAGGGAGGGATGTGCTAAGTAGAAGGGGCAGGTGGGTTTCTGGCTTCAGGTTAATCAAAGAAGCAGTCGGCCAGGGGGAGCAGGAGTCTGGCAAAGAAACAGGTGCCCAGCTCAGAGGAGCTTCATCATCTCAACTGGTGTTTGTGGCCAGTGGGGGGGAGCGCTTTCTCCTCTCTCTCTCTCTCTCTCTCTCTCTCTCTCTCTCTCTCTCTCTCTCCTGCTTTCTGGTGTTTCATTTCTCAAAGCCCCTTCATGCCCTAGTTTGCACAGCACTGACCCCAAGGCAGGCCACAGTCTGTGACACGGGGCCAAGCTGGACATTCCTGAGATGGAATCGGGCTTCTGTGCAGATTTCAAGCTC
Source organism: Murina feae (assembly GCA_004026665.1). NCBI lineage: Eukaryota > Metazoa > Chordata > Mammalia > Chiroptera > Vespertilionidae > Murina > Murina feae. Next base: position 3,463 of record PVJC01024239.1, read on the forward strand.
CGCTGGCTTTGGGACTAGCAGCAGGCAAAGCCCCAGCCCCTCCCAGGACCTCCAAGGCCTCCGTGCTGCATCCCATCCCGGCCCTCGCTGTGTTCTAGGAGTCGGCTGGGAGGTTTGGGGGAAGGCGGCTGTGGCACCTGTCGGGAGCCCATCCTCAGGTGCTTCCCCTGGCTTGTCCTCCAAGTTCATGCGCACACAGCCCTGCGCTTCAGAATCACCAGACTGCAGGCCCACTGCTTCCTCCGGGGCTCCAGCTAGAATAGCGGCAGTGGGGGCTTTGCACTGGGGCCAGGAACCGCCGTGCTGCCCCGTGTCCCCAGCAGGGAGGCAGCTGGCGGCACTCCAGCTGGGCTGCTGGCAGCCCTGGGACAGCTCAGGGCAGGGCTCTGACAAGCGAGTGTGAAACACAGCCTTGGCTGCCTGGCTGGCCTTGCTGGGAGCAGTCCTCCTGGCTGGCGGAGAGGACAGCTGCCGACACAGGAGGGAGAGGAGGTCCCAGGTGAGGCTTAGGAAATCGCTGGAGCCAGCTCCAAGCAGAGAACTCACTGGGGAGGTTTTCAGAAAGACGCCATTGTTCTGCCTGTGTGAACGGCCAGGTGTGTCCACTGGCCGGTCATCCAGCGTCTCAAAGCCAAGAGCCACCCGAGGCTGCTGCTGCCCTTCCTCGGGCTCCGGGAAAGGAGCTTCCTCTCCACGCCCACTTGGCTGCACGTGTCAGGTGGGCTCGACCCCACGCGCATGGGGACTCTCCTGCCCTGTCCTCGATGGACCAGCCGCGCTCCTCGCAACCTCCCCGATTAACTTTCAGGTTGATTTCCTTTCTGGCCAGACGTCTGTGAGGTCCCTTTAAGAAGGAAAAGAATAAGCACCTACTATGTGCCAGGCACTGTGTTAGGCACTTTTAAATACACCCTCTTTCAGATGAGACTAAGGAATGGGGCCCTGCCTTCGTAAAGGCCCCCAAGAAATGGATAAACAGGAAGTTGGAGATGGGAAGGTCTTTCTTCAAAAAGCCAAGGCGAGGTTGTCTTCAGTCTGAGGTTTATTCTCAAAGACCCACTCCTACTACATGCTTCCTCCTCTAAATCTCTTCTTCTCTCTGCCTTGTGATGTGCTCCTTTGCACTCCTCAGATGGTTGGAGGGGGTCACCTGAGTCCTTATAGCATTTGTGGACCAATAGGGTATGTATAACTTGCTTTTAAAAAATGTAAGTAAAGGGGTCTTGCTACTTCCTGCTTGTTGAGTCTTTTTGGCATTCATCTTCAAAGCCAGCATCTCACTATTTATTAACAGGTTTGTGTGTGTGTGTGTGTGTGTATGTGAATGTTTGTGTGTGCATTTCCAGGTGTGCCGTGTCCCCCTGCAGCTTTTCAAAAGGAAACCCAGTCACCCCACCACTCATTGGGCATCTCCACCAACAAAGGGTTTTAAATTTTCCAGTGCTGACATGTGCAGGAGGGGCAGGGTCAAATTTTGAGGAGGGTATGGGGAGGGAGGGGGAGAAGAAAAGGACGTTTATTTTATTATTTATTTTAAATGTTTACATCTCTGTGCTGTACCAAGCCTGAATAGAAACAGATAGCATTACAGTACTCAGTTCCTCTCTCCCTCTCTTCCTTACGTTTTTAAAAATTAGGCTTATGATGCGTGTTTGTTCCTGAGATGATTTGTGACTTACGCTGTATAAACTGTATAAAGAGACTCTGTTTTTTTAAAGATGGATCGTCAGTCCGGGGACAGTGGTCCCCAAGAAGTCTACATCGTGAGAGAACTCAACGGAAGGTCCTGCCCTGTCCCCTAAAGACTGTTTCCTCTGTATGATTAAAGGTTTATTCCATCTCTTTTAGTTCGTGGTTACTTGCTGTCGAGGGAGAAAACATTCACCTCTGTACAGAGCGTAGGTCCCGGGCGTCCTTCAGCGGCGGGAGATGTACATATGTGTTGGGTGTACAGTGGGAAGCGGGGAGCTTTGTGCGTCTGTATTTGAGATGTCGGCGACGAGGCGTCAAGTCTGCCGTCAGATCCCGGAGGCGAGCAGCCTGTGCGAGATTCCCTGTGGCCCCGTGGGAACCTGAGCACCGTCCCCGCATCTTTTTTCTCTGTCGGTGAAATGGTCCCATGGGAACGGCTTCCAAACGGGCAGGACAGACCGTGAGCACCACAACCTTCGTATGGCTTTGGACCTGGAGGAGTAGCATCCCGGGTGGTGTTTTGTTCTCGTTTCGTTACGTTACTGTAATACAAGCCTACAGTATTTGCACTAAAGAAAGCTTGTTAGAAAAAGCTTGCTGCTATGGAAGGAAGAACGTATTGAGACTTTTTTCCCCTTTGCTTTTTTTTTTGTCGTTGTTGTTAGCTTTTCCACTTTCCATGGAGTAGCATTTTGTAGAATAAAATGAATTAAGACCGAAGAGCCTCTTACGGCTGGTTTATTCCACCTTTTCTTCTCGCCCCTCCTGTCACTTGTCTTTTCCTCCCAGTCTTTTCTGCCTTCGGCTGTGTGGGTTGAGTTGGTGTCCCCGGTGGGGAGGGAAGCAGGGGATGGTCTGCCTCCGGAACCTCTTTCTGCATCACCAGGGCATGGGCTGCTGGGCGGGGCTTGCAGCTCCTGGCCTCCTTCCTCAGGCTGCTTTCTCCTCCGGACCCTCCCAGTCCTGTTTCCGGCTTCTGGTGGGGAGGGAGGGGGGTGGGGGGCTGATTCTCAGCTTGCTGCCAACTATCACGGAGGGGTGAGCCAATAACAGTTCAAGGTGCTGCCCCTTCCTGGGGTGTTTCGTTTGAACAGGTTGTGTCTGGAAGCCCAAGAATCTTCAAAGAAGCAATTGAAGGTATCACTCAGCTGGTCCAGGGGATCATATGGGATCCCGCACAGGAAAGGGCCCTGCAGACAACCAGGTCCCCCTTTTCAGTAGGCACACGGTGTTGGGTGTGGCACCGGCAGAAGCATCAGCCAGCTCCAGTGTCCTGTGGACCGGGAGACCCCGGGCAGATGGGGACCGCTGCTCTGTGCCTTCCTTGGGGTGTGAATGGTGGGGAGGCACACTTGTCCTTAGTTAATGCTCACAGTGTTGGCAGCTGCTGAGAATTAGCCCAAATCTGAACAAGCTGGGCCTGCAGGCCTCATCCTCCGGGGGACCTGAGAGCAACAACTGTGAGTTGGGTGGGGGGGGGGGGGGCTGACTGCTAGACTGCCCCCACTACTCTCTGGCTGTTGGGGTCGGGAGAAAGCCGTGGGACCTCCCTGAACCTTAGTGTTCACGTCTGTAAAGGGGGAGGGTAAGGATGCTATTAATGAGCACTCACGTCAGAAGGATCACGGTATCTCCTCTTTGCCCTTTTGAGAGGATCTGGGGTGCGAGGGGATGGGGTACTCACTAGTGACCTCTTGTCCCTGAGCAGACGACACAGAGCTTGGGGCATCTCAGTGGACCTTCACTTAGCTGAGCAACCCCCGTGTCTCCCCGTGGTGAGCGCTCGGGAAGGCAGGTGCGTCCGGGAGCCTGGGGGAGTGTGCTGCGTGGAGAAGCCAGCGGGCGGGCGTCTGTGCTCGCCTCTCATGCGCAGGCACTTCCATGACATTTTATCTTCCAGTGACACTTCCAAGTCAGCTCTGTCTGTAAAACTTCCACCTCTTCACCACCGCACGGCCGTGGGAGGGCTGGGGTCACCGGGCACTTCCAGGGAGGCATTCTCAGGCCTGCTCTGGGCAAAGCATCCGGACAGCTTTCTGTCTTGTCTTGAGAAAGCCAGGAAGGGGTCACCTCCATCGAGGCCCCAAACCTAGCCGGGTCCAACGGGGGAATTTTGCAGTCACCTCTCGGTCTGGGCTCTCTGGGTCCCAACCGCTCAGGGACCTGGGTTGACTGCAGACTCTACTGATTACGTTTCCAACAACATTGGGCTTTTAGGGATGAGCAGAGTCCACTCCCTTGGGAACAGTGTCTTGGTGAGGGGTCCAGGGACTCTCCCTTTCAGCTGGACCTGGGCTGCCCCGAGTGAACACAACTTTGTGGCCAGGCTGTCCTTGCCCACGGGACTGCCCCCACGTAAGGGAAAGGGGAATTTCTCCAGGAGCCACTGCTTTCCAAGACGTCCAGCCCCGTCTGTCTCTCGGGCAACTGAATGAGATGATGTCTGTGAAGACCAGGGTGAGGTGCTAAAAAAATAGGGAGGAAGCTTCAGTGGTTAAACCCCACAGCCCTCGGTTATAAAGTTGACGGATGCAACTTGATTATAGGACAGCCGCTGCGCCCTGGCTGCAGGGCCACGCTGGGAATGGCAGGGTGTGACTTCCCTTTGGGCCTCTGTGTTTAAAGGACGGATGGGCTCCTTGGACCTGGCGGCCCAGCCCCCGCTGGCCCCGGGGAGGAGGAGGGCTGAGGGCCTCCACTCCAGGCCGGCCACGCACCCCATCTGGACGCTGCTCGTCCTCCTGCCCTGGCTCTCGTGACAGAGTCGGCTCCTCCCCTGACGAGGCAACAAAAGGACCGTCTGGGGAGCCGGGAGCTGCTGGGACAAGTCCACTCGCCTTCCTGCCATGCAGCCGGCCTTGGCCTCTGCGGGGCGTGTCTGGTGTGGGGAGGAACTCTACCCACGGCTCTGCCCTGCTTCCTCTCGAATGGGTCTTGGTGGACAGACGCCCCAGGGAAGCCATGGGGCTTTCTCCACCATCTGTGAGTTGTCTCTGGAAAGTTCCACTTGTTTGATGGAAAAATAATAAAACCCTGCTTCAGACTCTACCTCGGGAACTAGAAAGTCCTCAGTCGAACTAAACCCCTTCCCAAGTACCCGTGCAGCCAAGGGAGAGACAAGCCCAGCGTGTTCGGCCCGTTTCCATGGGGCTCAGCTGAGTGTCTCTGAGGCCACGGAGAACATGGCCCTGCTGACACAGGGGCACCCCTTCCTGCCCGATGGCGAAGTTTAGGGTGCCGCGGGGCCTTCGGTCAGGCTCTTTTGGCACCTAGCTCTGCCTTATCCCACAGGCCCTTTCGAAAGGGTTCTGTGTTGTTCAGGTGCTACGTAACTTTTTTGATTGAGGTGAAGTTCACATAAAAAGCAACCATTTTAAAGTGAAACAGATAGTGACATTGAGTGCTACATTCACCATGTTGTACAGCCACCACCTCGATCTAGTTCCCACACATTTTCCTCAGCCCAAAAGGAAACGCTGACCCACGAGGCAGTCCCTCCCGTTCCCCCCCCCCCCACCTCCCCAAGTCCCTGGCAACCACCTCTCACTCCTCTTTCTGTCCCTGTGCATGCACACTTAGGCCGCTTTTGAGAATCCCAATGACTGTACTTGCTGAATTAAATACAATCATTAAACATCAGCAGGGAAAATAAACCAATGAATAGCCATATAGTTTGCTTCTTGTTTTAGTGCTTCGCGGGTTTCCTAGGCCTTCCCATCTGCGGTCTTGCTCAGAAGCCCAAGAGACAAGCGTTGCTGAACGTGCTGGCAATTATCAGCTCCGGGAGAAATTCCTTTTCCCTTACGCACTGGCGTGTCTGGTCCACTGGCAAATATAGTCGCTACCTTGATCCGCTGCATAAGGCCTGCATTTGTTTCTCAAAGAAAGATGGAACAATCCTGAAAAGACAGACTTTGTTCCCTGATGAAAACAGACACACTTCAGGTAAACATGGGAGAACCGAGTTACATTCCTTTCGAACATGAATACGTAGGCATCACCATCATCATCTTACGGGTTTGAGGGGAAAAACATCTCATTCATTCAAAAGCATGTTCGTGTCCCCACTCAGTGCGTGACACCATGAAAGGCCTACAGGGGACAGTTGTATAGGACACTATGCGTGTGTGTTAGTTGTTTAGGCACCTCTGCCTCCTCGTCAGATGTTTTCATTTGAAATGTCCACGGAGCACCCACCACAAGTGGTCACCCTCGAGGAGGACAGGGAAAACAGGCATTTATTTAGGTGGAAGGTGCTGTGTGGTTTGGCCTGTGGCTGGTGCGGGTTTCAGGGAAGATTCCCCTAGAAGGGCCCTGGGCTGGAAGAGACGTGGATGTTTGCACAGGAGGAGTGGGGGGGGGGGGCAGCAGGCCCGGCTGAAGGGAACTGTCTGTGCAAAGACCCTGTGGGAAAAGGAAGTGGGCGGCAGCTTTGGGGCAGGGGAAGGAGTCCCTATTTGTAGAGCTTGGGCTGATTTCAGGGGGTGATGGAAATGTAATCTGAAATTTTGAGGGCCTTAATGACAGCCCAACATGGTGCCTTTTCCCCCAGTGTCCTCCCTGCTGGGGAGGAAGAGGTCTCACGTACGCATGCACACACACACACACACACATACACACCTCTGTCCTTGGCAACTAATTACAAGTGCACTGAGTGTCTCAAAGATGTACACGTGTTGTGGGTGAAAAGAAGGGTTCTGTGGAAAGTAACCTCCCAGGTGACCTGATCATAAGTTCCTAACTGGGCAGGTCATGGTGGGTAGTCACGCCCCAGGCACATAACTTTTTAGGAAAGGTTTTATCTCCGCCGTAAGCAAGCCCTGACCGTTGTTCTTGTGCATCTGGGTTAGCGCGCCTTTAAAATGCCAGAGGTCATGCCCTCAAAGGGGGTGCTCACCCTCAAGAGAGCACATGACCTTGCTAAATACCCTGCACTCGAATCCCTGCTGTGCTTTCTCCCACCTCTGTGTACGTCCCCTCCTTAATTTCAAATGCATAAAAGAAGCTGCAAAACTTATTCTCAGGAGCATCTGAGGCCTTGTTCCCCGGACACTGTTACTAGTTTGGCTGAAATAAACTCTTATCAAAATTCTCTACAGGTTTGGACGTTTCTTATGTCAACAGTGTGGTTAGTGCAGGTATCACTGAGACTTTTCTAAAATAGGAGATTTTGTTGAGGTCTTGGAGCTGCAGAGGGATTATGAATGGAGCGGGGCAGGGCACAGTCACACTCTAGGAGGACTAGTGCAGGATGAGGTGAGGGGTGGGAAGGAAGGGGTCTGGGCAGGCAATCTTGGGCTGGGGGAGGGGGTTCGGGAGGGCAGGAGGGGGTTCATGGGAGTCCAAGCTGTCTGGTTCCAGGAATAGAAACTTGGAGGCTGAGGAGGAGTTGGGCGGGGCAGGCGGGCGGGACAGGCAGTCCAGGCCCATGGCCAGGAGCTGACTGGCTTTGCAGGTGCGGGCGTCCTGCTGCAAGACCAAGGCCGGCCTGGCTCAGAGGATGGGAGACCCAGCTAGGAATTTCCTTCTGGAGAAAATCCCAGGCCACCTCCCACTTCACAGAACATGGGGGCCCTCAGAAGGGGGTGTCCTCACCCAGCCATGGCTAGATCCTCAGGCCTGCCTTCCCTCCTGCACTGACTTTAATGGAGAAGGGACCCTCTGGGCCCCCCAAGGTTCCTGCTTCCCTGGCTCTAGGTTCTACCACCTTCCTTCTCCTCAGGGACTCTTGTCAATCATTTTCTTCCTCTTCTTCTCTGCCACTGGCCTCTGCCTCTCCAAGGGCCCCTTCCCATCAGTGTTAAGTGAGGTCCAGTGTCACCATCTTAAAAAAGACAAGAACCCTCCCTGGACCACCACCCCCCCCCGCCCCCCGCTCAGCCTCCCAAGCTAGAGTCTCAGAGGAGGCATCTTTTCTTGCTATCCCACTTCCTCACCTCCCACTCTTCCCTCAACCCACTCAAGTCTGCTTCCCCGCCCACTGCCCTGGGACTACTTCCCTGTGGCTGAATCCTGCAGACACACCCCAGCCGGCGTCTCCCTGACCGTGGCCCCACAGCCCGCATGGCTAACCGCTCCTTCTTTGACTTGCCTCTTCCTACCCTGACTCCCCTCTCTCCCTCACCATCACCAAGCCTTGCCTCACCTCCTAACTATGTTTTCTATCAGAATGTTCTATCCAGCCCCATTGTTATCATCCGCACACAAGCCCCCGGCATCCCTCACCTGGGCAATTCCGCCGCTGCCAGGCCTCATGCTACAGCCCCCACACCAAACTGGTTCTGTGTGTTCACTGTTTATTTGCTGTCCCTGAAGTCCTGGGGCCTGGGGTTGTGTTAGGAGTGAACTGTGGAGACTATGGCAGGCCCCCGTCAATGCTCTTTGTTGTTGCCCGGTACAGTTTCCTCCAAGCTTAGCAGGATTCCAGTCAAGATGCCGAGTAGGAAAACGCTGCGTTCCCTCCTCCCACAACTACGTCAAAATTACAGCGAAATTATAGAACCAGCCTCGAGACCTGCCTGAACACTAGCCAAGCTGAAGCCCCATAACTCAGGATATAAAGAAAAAGCCATGCCGAGACAGACCTGACTTGTATCAGCAATGTTCGGACAACAGTGCTGCACACACTTGGCTGATACTAGGATAAAAGTCAAAGTAATGGCTTAGTGGTTGGGCGTTGACCTACGAGCCAGGAGGTCATGGCTTGATGTCTTTCTCTCTCCCTCTCCTTCCTCTCTGAAGTCAATAAAGATATATATATATATATATGGTAGTACATATGTCTCCTTTTTCCCCCCCATTTACCTCCCCCGACTCCCCGGCACATGCCCTCACCCCATAAGTTACTGTTTATATTTAATTTTTTTAAAAAGCCAAAATAAATGAAAAAAGTGTTTAGTGGGCTTTCGATCTATTTGATTCTGGTTCATTTCTTATATGAAACCCACAGCTAAAGCTCTGGTGCCACCGTGATTGGGACATGAACACCGCATGGGGACCTGGAATGGCCTGGGAAGGAGAAATCCAAACCATCCCTGTGTCTGGCTCACCAAATCAGAGGAGGCATCTGTGTCCCTCAGTGTGTCCCTCAGTGTGAAGACTTCTAGGAAGATATATGAGTGATCCCCCCCCCCCCCACTGTCCCCTTCCTCCTCATAGAAGACACCTCTGCTCTCCGGGCTCCAACTGGAAGATGAGCAATCAGGATGCACACCGACCTCCTTCCGCACCTGCTTCCCCTCTCGTGCCCCCCACTACCCTGCAGACGGAAGATCAGGGCTCTGTGAGGGCCCCTCCTTGGGTGAAGCCCACAGTCTCTCCTGCCAGGCTTGCTCCAGGCTTGCCCAGAAAATATTTTGAACAAATACTCTCTCGAGACTGTTGTCTGGCCGAACAGTCTTATTTTTGGGGTGTCAGGAGCCACATGTTACTAGCTCCTCCCCTGCATGTGTTTCTTGGCTAATCCTAACACCACTTCCAAGGCAGGCAGATGACTGTGCTGACCAGGACGAAGGCCACATGTGCGGAAATGCAAAGGAGAAATGCAAGTGACCCTATTTTTCAAAACAGGATCTTATATCATTGAAGACTTCCTGCTTTGCTAAGGGCAAGTCCAGAATGTGCAAGAGGGTTCTTTGGGGTCTGGCCCTGCTTATCTCCCCAGCCTCAGCTGATCACACTCCCAGACTCACACTTCCACAGCGATCACACTGAGCTCTCTCAGTTCCTTCCAGACCTTCCTTAAAGCTTCAGTGTCGTCTGGAAAGCTCTTTGCTTTTCTCTGGAATTGACAAACTCCTACTCATCTCTCAGGTTTTCGCTCTTGTTCATCCTCACCAGAGGGTATTTTTTCCCGTTCCCTTTCAGAGAGAGTGGAAGGGAGAGAGAGGGACACAGAGAGCAAGGAACACTGATGTGAGAGAGACACATCTACTGGTTGCCTCCCGCTCCCACCCCAACAGGGGTGGGGAGTGAACCCACAATCCAGGCACGTGCTCCTGACCAGGAATCGAACCTGAGACCCTTTGGTGCTCAGGCCGACATTCTAACCACTGAACACATGGGCCAGGGCTCATTTTTCATGTGTTGATTTAAATAAAGGTCATTGTATTGGGGAGGACTTCCCTGGCCCCCGGCATCCCTCGGAGCACCCCGCACCCTTGTGATTCTGTATTATTCTCAGGGTGCAGGAAGCACCCCGGTTCCCCGTTAGAACAGCTGCTATAGGAGGGCAAGAACAACGTTGTCTCCTGGCACATCCTGGGGTCATCAGAATCGCTCATCTAGATTAAAACGCTAACTTTCTAAAATGTAAATCTGCTTGAAACCCTCGGGCGGTTCCTCTGCTCGCTCAGGTCAGAGGCGAGCTCCTTCCTGTAGCTCCCAAGGCCCTGCAGGCCCTGGCCTCTTCCCTCCCGCTGGCCCCCTCCCCCCACCTCCCACCCTTCAGCGGTCACGTAGTCTTTCAGGTATTACAGGGTCCAACCTTGGCCTACAAGTCTCCAGACAAGCTATTTCCGGTACCAACAACTCTCACTCATCCTTCAGTCTCAGCCAAGAGAACTGCACTGATTGGTTGATTGACGGATGGATTGATTGATTGAATTGAGCAGTCCATTCATCTTGTTCTAGGTGCCAGGAAATGTGGTAAGTGCCGAGGAAACAAAGTGACAAGACAGACCACCACCAGTTTCCTCTATGTTATCTTCCTGACCCTTCTCACCCCAAGGCTGGGTTACGGGCCTCCCCTCTGGGCTCCTCGCTCTGGAAAAGGCCCTAGCCTCGTTATCCTACTGTTGCGATGATTGTGTACCTGGTCTCTGCTCACCCATTGGCTGTTGTTAAATGACTCTGTGAACCATCAAAGTCCTCTGCTCAGGATAGTTATGAAAAATGAGAAATGGCATAGAGTGGATGAGCTGAGGGCGGGGGCTCAGGGCAATGGTGAGGGGGGTGGGGGTCAGAGCCAGGGGTCAGAGTCCAAGACAAAAGAAGGGGTCCCTGTGTCTCCTTCCTCAGGGACTTGCAGAAAGTGTGGTCAAAAAGTGTGCTTGGGGCCAGACATGAAGGGTCATATGTGGTACCTTCTGTTCACTCCATTCCTGAATGGTACGCCCGGAGACAGAGCAGCTTGGTGACTGCCGAGGCTGGGTGAGGGAGGAGGGGGTGTGGTAGGTGAACGGGCGCCGGGGTTTCTTCTGGGTAGAGGTGGTGATTGCACAACACTGCATGGACTGAACGCCACTGAGTTGTACACTTTAAAACGGTTTTAATATGTGAATTTCACCTCAATAAGGAAGAGAGGGAAGGAGAGAGGGAGGGAGGGAGGAAAGAGAGAGGGGTGTGGGGGTCTTTCCTTTACCTCGGTCAGTCTTGAAGTCAGACTCATCAGACTCTGGGAGGACTGGGTCTGCTTTGACAGGAGAAAGGGCCTCCCAGAGCCCCCTGGTTCTTCTCTAGGGACAGGTAAGCTGGGAAGGCCAGGACACTGGGTACCGCCCAGGGACGCCACTTCTCAGACACGGGACTGGGTGGTGGGGCTAGTCAGCCATTCGAGGCTTGAAGTCCCGCTGAGTCACTCATTAGCTAAGTTTCCTTGGACAAGTCGCTTAACCTCCCTGAACTTCCTAGTTGTCGTCTGCAAAAGGAGGCCGCAAGTATCTACTCTGCAGGGTTGTTGCAGGGATCATGAGAGGTAGAGTACTTAAGGTGACTGAACACACTCAGCCCTGCGTGATGACGAATGGCATCATTCTGCAGCCATCCTTCCTCCTTACAGCGCGAGGGAGGTGGGGCCCAGAGAGTGGAAGCGACTCATCCAAGGCCACACTGCACGCTTCCTGGCTCGCTGGGGGTCGGCTTGGGGTCACCGAGCTTTGTCTGCAATCCTTCCCACCCCCGCTGGGCCAGGCCTTTTCTGAGAATCCCTAACTGGTCAGTGTGCCTTTCACTCCCTAACCAGCTACCCTCCCCCATTTGGCACTGGAGTTAGAAAGCCACAGGCTGCCACTATTTCTCAGCTCTGTCCCTACTGGCTGCAAACAGGCACAGAGTGGTTAAGGTACCCGGCCAAACTGACATGGCAAGGAAGTGGCCGAGCAGGGTCAGGGGCTTGCTTAGGTGTATCCTTTGCACATGTTTTTACGGGGTGGTTACTTGTCTGTTCTTTCTGATTTGCAGGTACATGGGTGCAGTCGGCACTTTGGATGGAAGGTACGAGTGAGAGTAGCTCCCCGACTCCGAGAACACGGGCCAGGCTGGGCCACGCCTGAAGTGTGGCTGTGCCCACTCCTCAGGTTGGCAGTGAAGGCTTTGGGTGGGGGAGGGGCGGGGAACAGAATCCCAAGCAGAGGTGCGTGGCCAGGAGGCTGTGGTTGGAGAGAGAAGGTGCCCTCTATTCAACAATGGAGCCCAATCCTGGGAGACCAGGACCTGATCTAGTTTCTCCAGACCCTCAGGGAGCTAGGCAGACCTTTTGTAGTTTGGGGTTCCCAGTGGACAGTGAGGGCATGCTACTAGCAAAGCCCTCCACCTGAAGATCTGGATCCCGGGCACCCAGAAGTCCCCAGAAAGATCCAGGCCAGTTGCCAAGAGGCAAGGCCAGGACTCAGCCGGCTAGTGGCTGGATGCTGGTGGCTGGCTGTCACCCATGGCCGACACAAGGCTTACCTTGACCCGGCCTGACAACCCACTTTGGTCACTGTGGCAAAGGGGACAGCTGCCAGGGAGGCCCAGGCAGGTGTCTGGCTGCCTGCCCAGGTCAGTAGGGACGCCCCAGTGACCTCTTAGGGAGGGCAACTATGATGGCCTCAAAGCACGCAGACCTCAGGGCAGGGAGCTCAGTTTGCTATGTCTGGGAGTCACCACCCCCCAACCCTTCCCCCAGCTCTGTCCCAGTCCAGCGGCAGGAGGCAGAGAGACTCAGCAACAACCCATCTTGATCCAATATGGCGCTCAGGGAGGAACCCAGACCTGAATAGAATCTGAGATAGTTCCAATTTCATCATAGGCTCTTGGTGTGAGGAAGTGCAAATATCATGCAGCCCATTCTTTCCACATTCTGAGCATTCCAGGGGTTGCGTTTCCTCTGTAACATTCCAAGGGCAGAATGGTTACCCAATCTGCTTGCATTCCTCTACGACAGGGAGCTTGCCATCTGACAAAGCAGTTCCGGGCAGTTGTCATGGCAGAGAGTTCATCCTCACACTGGCCCGTCCCTACCCTGTCCCATCTGCAGCCTGCTCCTCCCACCCTGGCCCCCACAGAAGGTGGCCAGGCTCTGCTCCTCGTGGCTTTTGGAGATTTGAATATAGTTAAGGGTCTCTGTCTCTGAGGGGTTAGCAGGAGGAAAGAAACCCACACGGGGCCCAGGGCAGCAGTAGGGTGACTCCCTAGGCCGTCTGGACGGCAGACACATAGCCTTGCTAGCTGGGGGCGCCTGCACCCACCATGGAGCCTTTCGGGGTCTCTGGGGCCTGGAGAGAGGGGCATGGCGTCCTAGAGAAAACACTGTCCCTGGAATTCGGCCACTTCTAATTGTATCGCTTCCTGGTTGGGAACAAGTTGCTTAAGCTTTCTGAGCTTTAGTTTTCTGCTCTAGTAAGTGAGAAAACACCTTATTGTTTTGTTTTGCGGTTCCAATGACATCACATATGGAAAAATGCTTTGTCCACCCAAACCAGCGCTGCGAATCATTGACCAATGCCCGCGTCCCCCGTGTGGGCGTTCCCCGTGGACTTGCGACGTGAGAGCGAGCAAGGGCGTGTCTGTGACACGCGTTGTCCTAAGAGGCCTCTTCCTCGAGGCCTGTGGCTGGTCCTTGGCTCAGCTCGCCCACCTGCCCAGGGGCCTCAGCTAGCTGCGGAGACCTGGAGAGAGTGGGTGAGCCTCTCGGGTCTGCGTGTGGAGTGGGAGCCACGTGGGAGGGGCCCAGTGGGTGCCCCCCACCCCCACTCTCAGTGGGTCCTCCTCTCTCAGAGCTGCACCTGCACGGACTGCGCACAGCACTCCCTGCCCAGGCCCTTGTTTAGACAGAAGTTCACGCGGATTCCTCAACGGGAGGGGGTTTTACTGGAGAAGCAGTGCAGGGCCTGGGAGTCGGGAAACGCGGCCCCATGACCATGGAGGACTTGGAAGGGAGGCTCTCGGCCCGTCCAAGCCTGCACTGGGCCGAGGAGGCCCCGGAGGGGGAGGCTGGGTAGTGGGGGGGCTGCCTGCTGCATCGAGGCCCTGGGTGCCAGGCAGGGCTCTTCCGGGCCGCGTGGCGCCTCTCTGAAGACTCTGTGCCGCCAGCCCCTGGCTGCGACTCCATCCGGGCTCACTGGCAGGCTGATCCCGTGACTGGGCGGCTGCTGCCCTCACCCTCCAGGTCCCGGGAGCACAAAGGCCAGGAGCCTCCACAAATAGCCTGTCGCCACCCGCCTAACCCTGAGCCGGTTTATCCGGACTTCGCAGCAGTTCCCGTGGGATGTACTTCCCAGGTGGGGCCACGCCGGCAGCCTGTCCTTCCTCATGCCATGGGGTGCCCCGAGGGAGACAGCGCTGCAGACAAGGGGGGACCCTGGAGGAAGTGGAGTGAGGTCAGGATTACCTTGTGGGGGTGACCCTAGGTCGGGCTGGGGATCAGGCAGCCTGTCTCGGTGGGTGCTTCTCCACCTAGTGCAGCCCCTGTCCCTGGGTGGCAGCAGGGGTGTCAGACCCCAGCAGGCACTGGAAGCACAGCCTCCTCTCTCTGCCCAACCATCCTCTGGCCTTCAGCTCCCCAGCCATAAAGCAGGAACAAGTCCCACCTCTTACCTGCCTGGGGGGACATTGAGCAGGAGTGAGATAATGTCTGCACGCTCAGCCCTCCGCTGGCTGCTGGCTGTGGGAGGCAGCCTCAACACATGTCGATTTTTACTGCCTGGCTCCCTCTGGGGGTCCCTGCTGCTCCCAGCCCCCACAGAGGCAGACTGCAGGCCTCACAGGCCACCCTAGGCATGGCCCAGAGAGCTCACCGTCCAGCACCCAGCTCCCTGGGCCTGAGGCCTGGGCCTGGATTAACTCCTGCAGCCCATTGTTCAGGGTTCCAGGAGCCGCCACCCGCTCCTGGCATTCTGGTTGAACCAGGAGCCGGGGCGCTGGGTGTGGCCGGGCCTAATGAGCAGGGTGTGCCCCCAGGAGTTGTTAGGAAGGGGTGGCAGCTGTGGGCAGGTCCCCACCCACGGCCCGATGGGCGGGCCGGCTTACACAACACTCACCTATGCTAGGGGCGCAGCATCCCCGCCTCATGTTTAGTTTTAAAAAACAAACACTCCACTTTGGTGGTGGGGGTGGGGAGCACTTCCAAATATTTAAAACGGCTTCATGCTGACACTTTTTAAAACCCCCAAACCTATTGGATGAGGCATGCGGATGCACGTCTGTAGGATTCTCACCCGATGACGCGGAGGGTCGCGTGCCCGAACGTTAACTGGCTCCTTGTCTCAGTTGGCTAACCCCTGGCCCATGATTTCCAAAAGGAAGAGACTTTTGCGATCACTGGGTCATGGTGGCAGGTGGGCCTCGCAGCCTGGCCTTCTCTGCGCCTCTGTCGGGACCTGCCTCCTGCCTCTGGCTCCGCGGGAAACAGAATTGCCCGCAGCCTCCACTGTCCTTCCCCGGGCAGGAGGGTGGCGTGTCCGGGCCTGCCTGGTTTCCGGGCATCGGGCTATGATCTCTGGCAGCTCATGGAGTTTTGGACCCAATCAGTTTTCTGAGTGATGCCCAAGCGGACTCAAGGCGCTGCCCACTCACCCTTGTGTGCCTGGGGACCGTTTCCCTGTCTGCGAGAGGCCGGCCTCGCCTTTCCGCAGAGCATCTCGGGGTCCGGATGTGAGGGTGGGTCTGTGGGGAACATCGCTGAGGCACCTGTGTGTGCACTTGGGGCCTTGCAATCGGGGTCCTGCTGTGGCTGGGAGGCTCCGGATTGGAGACTGGATTGTGGAACCAGAGGCCTCGGAGGGAGAGCGGGGGAAACAGGGGCAGGCGGGCCTGAGGAGCAAACTGTGATGGGAGCCTGTGCTCCTGCTCCTCAGCTGGAGGCCACTGGGTCCAGCAACCTGGAGTGAGATGTGGAAACCCCAGACTTCTGGGGGTGGGGCCCGGAGCAGAGGCTGTTCCTCTAGGATCTCTTCTCGGTATCATAAGCGCCTCAGCCACAGCGAGGGCGTCTGCTAACAGTCACTGCCTCCATCAGACGTTCTGCATTTCACTGTGGCGGACTCTGGGGGCGAAAGGCCAGACGATCCTGAGGGACCAGCTCTCGCTCAGAGCTCTCTTTCGAGCCCCAGGCCCTGTCCAGCTGCCCACAACACCACTCACGCAGTCTTTGAAGGGCTGCAGGGGACACGGGTGCCTGTGCTGAAAACCCCGTCCCCTCCTCCAGTCCAGACGGGGCGCCCCCTTCAGACTCCAGGACATGCTAAGCTCATTCCTCCATCTACCTTTGCAACACACTTAGAATTGCGATGCTTACCTCTATTTTCCTGATGTAGTTCAGAAAAATTAAAACCCCACCTTCCCTCTTCCAGGGAGTATTTCTCGGCCTTGGAATGTGCCCCACGGGAGGAGTTTCCGTCTCCAGCAAGGGAGGGTTGTTGGGAAGAGGTTAATAAGAAGACAGGGGACAGCCAACGTGAGGGGTCAGAGTAGAAAAGCTAGAAGTATCTTCAGTTACAGACTGTGAGGAAGGGATTAGTGGGGCAGAGGCTATGCCTCATTTAGTGGGAGAACTTGGGCAAGTCCACACCCCATCCTGAGCCTCAATTACCCATCGTCCAACTGGGCATTGTGAGGACCAGATGACATAACCCTTTTAACACAGACCTGGCCACAGGAGGTGCTTACTGAGTGCCACACCTCTCCTTTTCCCATAAGGCAATGACCCACTGCTGGAGAAACTGTAGGTGCCCCAAACCATTGACTCCTCCAGGGCACTCTTAGGACCACGAGGAGGAGGAGGCGCAGGGTCTAGTCAGCAAGGGTGGCGGGGACTCTGCCCATTGCTTACTAGAGCACCACCACGGCGCCATGGTGGGTGGAGAAGATGCCCTCGGAGAACATGGGTGTCGCAAGGCTTAGGGGGGAGAGCGAGGTCACCCTTTAGAGAATTCAAGACCCCATCCCCCAACTCCACTTTCTCTGAATGTCTGCGAAGAGAGCAGGATGTTGGGCATTGCCTCCACACATACAGAATAGCTTTGTGCCCTGCCTGGGACAAAGACAAGGTGACCAGCCTGCATCCGTGTCAGGGAGGCTCACAGGGCAAACACAGTCCAAAGGGCTTCGGGGCCCAGCATCCCTATCGGCAGTCCCTTCACTGAGCCGGCTGGCAGTGCCTGTCACCTTACCAGCTGTGACTGTATAAGTAGTATCAGGGTCCAGGGCATCTGGTGGGAATGGGGGTCGATGCGAGAAACCAGGCTCTTCAGGGTAGGATTCATCAGGATGACCCACTGGGGTTTCTTGCTTCTAGTAGCACAAGCCATGTGAGCATTTGAGACCTTCTCCCCTTCCAAACCCACTGTCGTGCCATAAACCAGGTGGTGACACCGCCTTTAGGGGACACACTACCTGCCAGCAGCCAGCCAGAGCCAGGCTGGGTCCTCAAGAGCAGAGTGTGGCCACACTGGCAGGTTTTATTTTATTTTGTAGTGTATTGTGTTGTGATGAAATAGACATGACATAACATTTACCTTACTCTTCTACTCGGAGAAATGATATCAAGAAATTAAGTTGTTTGTGTTTTCATCCTCATAAATTAGGTTTGTTAGGTTGTATGTGGTAGCATATTTGGTTTGTTTGTTAAACTGTGGTCCAGCCCTAGCCGGTTTGGCTCAGTGGATAGAGCGTCAGCCTGCAGACTGAAGGGTCCCAGGTTCGATTCCGGTCAAGGGCATGTACCTTGGTTGCAGGCACATCCCCAGTGGGGGGTGTACAGGAGGCAGCCGATCAATGTTTCTCTCTCATCGATGTTTCTAACTCTCTCTCCCTCTCCCTTCCTTTTTATAAAAAAAATCAATAAAATATAAAAAATAGCAAACTTTTTTTAAAAAAATTGTGGTCCGATATGCATAACATACAAATCACCATTTTATCCGTTTTGAAGTGTTCAGTATATCTGCATTGTTTTGCAACTTATCTCCAGAACTTGTTCATCCTGCGAAACTGAAACTATAGCGATTAAACACAGGTCCCCAGTTCCCCCTCCAGCCCCTGGGAACTGCTTCTGTTCTTTCTTGAGGAATACTCCACATGCTGTGTGATGGATGCACCCTAAGTGTAAAATTCGCTGCATTTTGACAGATGCATGCATACACCAATGTAACTACGTCTCCAGCTTTCCCCCACTTCCTTCCTTGTTTGCTTTTTTAAGTATTATTAATTACAATGACAATCAGCATGCTGTGCATTAGATTCTCAGGGCTTTTCTGCCGCTCCCCACCCCCTACCCGGAGGCAAGCAATGTTCTGATTTCTATCATCACAGATTAGTTTTGCCTGTTCTAGGACTTCATTTAAATAACATTGTACCGCATGTTCTCTTTTGTGCTGATTTCTTTCAGCACAGTGTTGCTGAGGTTCATCCATGTAGCATCTATCAGCAGTTAGTTCATTTCTATTGCTGAGTAATAGTCTATTGTAAGAAGGTACGTAAGGTTGTTCATTTATTCACATCTAGATGGACATTTGAGCTGTTTCTAGTTTTTGCTACCCCCATCCCCACCCCCCCGTGAATAGAACTGCTGTGAACATTTTTGGACAAGTTTTTATTTTTTTGGTGAATATGTTTTCATTTCTCTTGGGTACATTGTCGGGAATGGAATTGGTGAATCATAAAGTAGGTCCGTGTTTAACGTTATAAGAAACTGCCAAACAGTTTTCCACAATGGTTGAGTTCCAGGTACTGCAGGTCTTCGCCAACACTTGGTGTTGCTGGTCTCTTAAGTTTAGCCATTCTGGTGGGTGTGAAACGTGTTTGCACTGTGGTTTTAATTTGCATCTTCTGATTAGCACAGTGATGTTGAGCAATTTCCATTTGTTTACTGGCCAGTTGTAATCTTCTTTTGTGACATGTCTGGTCAAGTCTTTTGCTCTTTCATTTCTTCTGTGGGTTTTTTTTTTCTTTTATTATTGATCTATTGGTGTTCTTTATATATTCCGGATATCAGAGCTTTATCTGATATATACAGGGTATCCCCAAAAAATGTATACACACTTTAACAGCTGATTGATCAATTTTGAAAATGAAATGTATTTTAATAAACACTGTCTTTATAATTATTCAAAGTGTGTATATACATTTTTGGGGGACACCCTATATTTCATAAATATTTCTTTGTAGACTGGCTTTCCTATTTTTTTTAAATAATGCCTTTTGATTTTTAAAAATAATTTGATGGAGTCCAAATTTCCCAATTAAAAAAAAAAAATAGTTCCTGCTTTTTGTGACCCGTTTAAGAAATCTGTGTGAGCGTTTAAGAAAACTCCGCCTTCGGCAAGGTTACGGAAATGTTCTCCTCTGATCTCTTTTAGAAGTTTTAGGTTGTATGTCTAGGCTTATGATCCATCCCCAAAGTAACTTTTGAGTATGAGGTGAGGTAGGGGTCACTGATGATCTTTGTATCCATGAGCGTCCAGTTGCCCTAGCACCACATAAAATCAAAAGGAGTTCCTTCTGCCACGTAATTCCCTTGGTGCCTTTGTTTGTCATCAATTCTCCACATATGCATCTCTGTTTTCTTGACCCCACTACTTTCCTTATGCCAAGACCACGCTGTCTGATGACTCTAGGTTTATAGCAAGCCCTAAGTCCAATAGTGAGAATCCTCCAGGGCGGAGCCTGCTTTTGAACTACCAGCTCCTTCCCCAGGATTTATCCTTTGCCCTGTGCCTTCGATCGGTCGATTCTGAATGCCGAGGGAAGCGAGCACGACCCCAAGATGCAGGGCATGGAAGAAGGAGGTCTTCCTGGCGATGGTTTGGAAAGCCAAGTCCTTAGGGGAGCAGAGACATACAGCATGCTAACTGCTAGCTCCCCCTCCAGTTCTAGGCAAAAACCCTGCCAATACTGTGAAACTCAGGAGCCACAGAGACCCCAGGGGACACGGGACAGCAACATGAATCCTGGACTTCACCTCGGCTCATGGCTCATGGCTGTGGTTCAGGAGAGCTGTGCCCTGAAGGGGCTATGGGGCTGGAAGGATGGCCGTCCCAGCAGAGGTGTGGACAGATGGCCCTGCGGAAAGTGGGCCCAGTGCTTCGGCTCCTTGTAGACCTCCCAGAAAGTCAGTCCTGATGCTAAGAAAAGGGCAGGGGGGTCATAAATGGGCTGTGATTAATATTCCCCCGCTCCGGTGACAGGGGTCTCAGCTGAGTTAGAGGAAGGGAAGAAAGTAATCTCTCTTCAGCACCTGAGTTTATTGCTTAAGGTTTATTCTGGCTTTATACGGAGCTTCTAATAAATGACATTTTATATATATATAAAATTCATTTCAGATGAAAAGGAAAAGAGAGGGGGAGAGAAATAGAAACATCAGTGATTGAGAGAGAATCGTTGATCAGCTGCCTCCTGCACACCCCTCCCTGGGGATTGAGCCTGCCACAGGACATGTGCCCTGACTAGGAATCGAACCATGACCTCTTGGTTCATAGGTCGATGCTCAACCACTGAACTACGCTAGCCAGGTAACAAATGACATTTAAATGACTAAGGCTAATGTTAATGGAAGTGATGGTGGAGAGAGGACTCATCCTTTCTGGCGGGGAGGAAGCAGGGGGCTCCCCATCCGGTTGGTTTGTTTTGCTCACTTACATTCCAGCTCCCTGTCTAGGGTTCGTCCTCAAATGTTCTTCTGAGTCCTAGTTCCTTTCTAGCTAACGCACCGCTCTTGTCTTGAGCAATCAAAGGACATCACGGTGGGTCCCAGGTGACACCTCTGATATCCTCGTGGAGCGAGGCTCTGCCAGCCCCATTTTCAGGTGGGAGTGGCTGTGGGAGAGGCTGAGGCTCTGAGTGAGGACACGGGCTGTGGTGGTTGCAGAGAACATGAAGGCGGGGCGCCTCGAGCTTCGCAGTCCTGGCATTGTTTTCCATGCTGTCCGTGTGCTGGCTACACCCATTTCAGGTATGGGGAAACTGATGCTTCAGGCCTATTTACCAAGAGCCAGGCCTCTAGATTGCATGTTGTTTTGCTGCTATGAGCAGGTTCAGCTTGCGCCTGAACTCTAAGAATGTAAATTAGACATGTTAAAATGCATCAAATTATTACATTCCTTTGCTGTGATCCCATTCCCACTAAACGTTCAGAAATGAGGCACATGGAAAGTGGAAAACAGGCTGAAAACATTGGCTTGACTGCACTCTGGATTAGGGTGTACAGGAGAGTGTGCGTACACACACACCCAATGCACACACACCCTGTAGGTTGGGCCCTGGATTAGGGCTCTTTCAAAGCAGCCAAGGCTGAGCTGCCAAGGTCAGGGTTGCCCCGGGCCTGGCTATGCTGGGGTGAGGCCAGGAGTGCCTGGGTCAGAGAACCAGTGTTCTGGAGTTCCATGAGGGCCTCTACCCTGTGCCCACTGCTCAGGCAGCCCTGAGGGCGGTGGGCTGCCCCCCCATCCCCTGGAGAAGGCCATCATCACTCGGCGGTTGGAAGCAGAGGGCCTGGGTCACAGGACCCCAAACTCATGGCTAAATAAAGCTGCGCTCCTCTCCAGGGTCCCGTGACCCCTGCTCCTCGCAAGGACCCCTGGCACATGCCTCAGTGCCCTGCTCAGGGAGCACTGAACTCATTCACCCACCCAGCAGTCGGGCCATGACGTGCATGGGCCTCTTACTCATCCTGAGGTCATCAGTCATGTTTCCAGGAGTGTGAGTCATTGAGGGAGGCGGGGTGGTGGTGGAGGGTGGTGGTGGAGGGCAACTCCAGGGTGGGGGGTAGGATGAAGTTGAAGAGGCAGTGAGTCCCAGAATGAGCCTTCATTCCTCTTACTTCAAAGCTGGAAATGTTACTCTTTTTTCTTTTAAATATATTTTTATTGATTTCAGGAAGGAAGAGAGAGAGAGAGAGAAACATCACTGCTGAGAGAGAATAATTGATTGGCTGCCTCCTGCACGCCCCACACTGGGGATTTAACCTGCAACCCGGGCATGTGTCCGGAATTGAAGCTGGGACCCTTCAGTCTGCAGGCCAACGCTTTATCCACTGAGCCAAACCAGCCAGGGCTGGAAAAGCTACTCGTTTTGAGAAGGGGTGTAATCTTAATCTGCTCCAGAGTAGGTGTGTATGTGGAATAGTGGCAGTTTAAGGAAACTGGAAACAAAGAAACTTCCCCCTTCCTTCCTGGGTAGCTGAGAAAGGGTGGCAGCCCAGAAGAGGGCAGCCGGTAGGATACCGTTTGGACTGATCAATACAATATGAACTCACATTTGTCTAACGTGTTATCCCATTTACCTGCCAGGGGAACTGCTCAGCAAGGTCGTGTGCGTGGCTAATGCCCCTCCCTGGGAAACAGCAGAGCTGGGAATA
>PVJC01024240.1:0-25704 GCA_004026665.1 Murina feae
CACTCTTCTTCTACACTATTCATATATTTTTTCTCTTATGTCTCCTCTCTCTCCTTCTTTTTCTCTCTCTCTCTCTCTCTCTTTCTCTCTCTCTCTCTCTCTCGTCACTAAGCTATTGTTAGCTTGATTGTTAATTATGCTGTTTTATTTTAATTTATTTTAATTCTTTATTTTTTTATCCTTTGGTTATTTTGTTGCCGCTGCTTTCCCTCACCTCACTTGAAATTAGTGATTGTTTATGTTTGGCATTCATCTCTATGTATCTGTTGCTGACATTCATTGAAATTAGTGGCTACTCTATTAGAATCCCCTCCCTATATAGTTTCATCCCATCTTTTATTTCTCTCTCTTTCCTAGCTCTCTCACACTTTTTCTTTGTCCCTCTCCCAATTTAATTCTCGCACCCTCTTTTTTTATCCTTCTCTCCTTTTTCTTTTACTCCTCCTCTCTCACCTAATCCTCCTTTCTCTGGTGGCCAACTTTATTTGGTGTTATTAGTATTGTGAGTATATCTGTGTTCAGTATTTCGTGCAGTGTGCCTTGTTGTGTGGTATTTTGTGCATTTAAATCAACACAGGAGAGAGAGTACCATGTAAACAGACACCTAGAGAAGATAGACCATGGGGAGACAAAGAATCAGTCCACATATGAAAGAGAAACAGGCTTCATCAGAAAAGGAAGTAAACGAAATGGAGGCAACAAACTTGTCAGAGAAGGAATTCAGATAAATGGTCATAAAGTGGTTGAGAAGAACGGAAGACAAATTCAACAATATGTGAAAAAAACAAGAAGAAATGTTGAAGAACCAAGAAGAAAATAAAAGTGACATCACTGCCATGAAGAACTCAATAGACAGCATTAACAGTAGACTAGATGAAGCAGAGGATCGCATCAGTGGGCTAGAAGACAAGATAGAAAAAAAATACCCAAACAGAGCAGCTTCTAGAAAAAAAAAATTAAATAGCAGGATGAGAGCCTAAGGTAACTTTTGGACAACACAAAACGTAACAATATCCATGTAATAGGGGTGCCAGAATGAGTAGAAACTGAGCAAGGAATAGAAAGCTTATTGGAAGAAATAATGACAGAGAACTTTTCAGATATAAAAAAGGATAACCCCACAGAAATACAAGAACCTTACAGAGTTCCAAACAAAAAGAACCCCAAAAGACCAATGCCAAGGCACATTATAATTAAATTGTCAAACACCAATGACAAAGAAAGAATCTTAAAAGCGGCTACAGAGAGACAGAAAGTTACCTACAAAGGCTCCCCAATCAGAATAGGGAATGATTTCTCAACAGAAACACACCAGGCAAGAAGGGAATGGAATGAAATATTCAAAGTCATGCACAGGAAAGGTCTGAATCCAAGAATACTATATCCAGCAAGGCTATCAATCAAAATTGAGGGTGAAATTAGAAGCTTCAAAGACAAGAAAGAACTAAGGGAGTTTGTTACTACCAAACCAGCAGTGCAAGAAATGTTAAAGGGCCTAGTGTAAAAAGTAAAATAGGAAGCAAAGAAGGAACACAGGGGTAAAGAATAAAAATGGAGACAAACAATTATTTATCAATAATAACTTTAAATGTAAATGGATTAAATGTTCCAATCAAAAGACATAAGGTAACTGAGTGGATAAGAAAACAGGAC
The DNA here is from genome assembly GCA_004026665.1 of Murina feae. Lineage (NCBI taxonomy): Eukaryota > Metazoa > Chordata > Mammalia > Chiroptera > Vespertilionidae > Murina > Murina feae. The sequence continues at coordinate 1,654 of PVJC01024240.1, forward strand.
CCACATATCTGCTGTCTACAGGAAACCCACCTCAGAAAAAAAGATGGCCACAGACTGATGGTGAAGGAATGGAAAAAGGTTTTCTAAGGCAAATGGAAATGAAAAAAGATATGGGGTAACAATACTTATATCTGACAAATTAGATCTCAAAGTGAAAGACATAAAAAGAGATAAGGAAGGGCACTTCATTATACTAAAGGGAGCCATTCGACAAGAAGTAATAACTTTGGTAAACATATACGCACCCAATATAGCAGCACCAAAATACATAAAAAAACTTCTGGAAGACATAAAGGGAGAGATTGAGAGCAATACAATCCTAGAAGGGGACTTTAATACTCCACTATCACCATTGGACAAATCCTCTAAACAAAAAATCAGGAAAGAAGTATCAATCCTAAATGACACACTAGAGCAGGTGAACTTAACACATATCTTCAGAACACTTCACCCCAAAGCCACAGAATATACATTCTTTTCAAGTGCACATAGGTCATCTCAAAGATAGACCATATATTGGGGCACAGGCAAAGTCTCTTCAAACTCAAGAAGATGGAAATCATATCAATCATCTTCGCTGAACACAAAGGCATAAAGGTGGAAATCAACCACAATAAAAACAATCTAAAACAATCAACACATGGAGACTAAACAGCATGCTATTAAACAATGACTGGGTTACCACAGAGATCAAAGAAGGAATAAAAAACATCATTGCAACAAACGACAATGAAAACACAACAATCCAAAATCTATGGGGCACAGTGAAAGCAGTCTTGAGAGGGAAGTTCATAGCTCTACAAACCTACTTTAGGAAACAAGAAACAATGATAATAAATTACCTAACCCTGCAACTTGTAGACTTAGAAAGAGAGCAACAAGAAAAGCCCCGTGTAAGCAGAAGGAAGGAAATTATAAAAATCAGAGCTGAGATAAATGACATGGAGCCTAAGAAGACCATACAAAAGATCAATGAAACCACGAGCTGGTTCTTTGAAAGGATAAACAAGATTGATGAACCTCTAACCAGGCTCACCAAGAAGCAAAGAGTGAGGACCCTAATAAACAAAATCAGAAATGAAAAAGGAGAAATAACAACAGACCATTACAGAAATACAGAGGATTGTAAAAGAATACTATGAACAACCCTACTCCAACAAACTGGACAACCTTGAGGAAATGGACATATTCCTAGAAAAGTACAACATTCCAAAACTCAATCAGGATGAATCTAAAAATATCAAGAGTCCAATCACTATGGAAGAAATTGAAGCAGTAATAAAAAAGCTCCCAGCAAACAAAAGCCCAGGCCCAGATGGGTTTATAGGGGAGTTTTACCAAACATTTAAGGAAGATCTAAAACATATCCTCCTCAGATTATTCACAAAAATTCAAGAGGAAGGAACATTTCCAGACACATTCTATGAAGCCAGCATTACCCTAATACCAAAACCAGACAAAGACAACACAATGAAAGAGAATTATAGGCCAATATCCCTCATGAACATAGATGCCAAAATCCTCTACAAAATCTGAGCAAATAGGATCCAACAGTACATCAGAAAGATCAAACACCACGCCCAAGTAGGATTTATCCCAGGGATGCAAGGATGGTTCAATATCCGCAAATCAAGAAATGTGATTCATCACATAAACAAATTAAAAGATAAAAATCACTTAATCATATCAATTCATGCAGAAAAAGCATTTGACAAAATACAGCTCCCGTTCTTGGTAAAAACTCTCAGCAAGGTAGGAATAGAAGGATCTTACCCCAACATAATAAAAGCTATTTATGACATACCCACAGGCAACATCATACTCAATGGGCAAAAATTAAAAGCATTTCACCTTTGAACAGGAACAAGACAGGGTTGCCCACTCTCACCCCTCCTATTTGACATAGTACTGGAAATATTAGCCATTGCGATTAGACAAGTAGAAGATATAAAAGGTATCCAAATTGGAAAAGAAGAAGTAAAACTGTCCTTATTCGCAGAAGACATGATATTGTACATAAAAAGCCCTAAAGACTCCATTAAAAATCTATTAGACTTAATAAATGAATTCGCCAATGTAGCAGGATACAAAATTAATGCCAAGAAATCTATGGCATTTTTGTACACCAATAGTGAACGTACAGAAAGAGAGACTAAAAAAACAATCCGATTTACCATCAGACCAAAATAACCTAAGATACCTAGGGATAAACTTAAATAAAGAGGTAAAAGATGTCTACTCAGAAAACTACAGAACGTAGAAAAAAGAGATAGAGGAAGACATAAACAGATGGAAGAACATACCATGTTCATGGATTGGTAGAATCAATATCATTAAAATGTCAATACTACCCAAATCAATCTATAAACTCCACGCAATCCCCATTAAAATACCAACAGCATATTTTACAGAACTAGAAAAAACTCTCCTAAAATTCATCTGGAATAAAAAAAGACCCCGAATAGTTGCCGCGATCTTGAGAAAGAAGAACAAAGTAGGAAGCATCTCAATACCAGATTTCAAGCTATATTATAAAGCCAGTGTTCTCAAAACTGCCTGGTACTGGCACAAGAATAGACATATACATCAATGGAATAGAATAGAGAGCCCAGAAATCAACCCAAATCAATATCCTCAATTAATATTTGAGAAAGGAGGCAAGAACATACAATGGAATCAAGACAGTCTCTTCAATAAATGGTGCTGGGAAAATTGGACAGATATATACAAAAAAATAAAACTAGACCACCAACTCAAACTATACAAAAAAATAAACTCGAAATGGATAAAGAACTTTAACGTAAAACGGGAAATCATAAAAATACTAGAGGAATACAAAGGCAACAAAATCTCACATATGCCAAAGCGGTTTCATCACTGACACAGCCCCTAGGGCATTGGAAACTAAAGAGAAAGTAAACAAATGGGACTTTATCAAAATAAAAAGCTTCTGCACAGCAAAAAAAAACCATCAGCAAAACAACAAGAAAACCCACTACATGGGAGAACATATTTACAAATGTTATCAGTTATAAACGTTTAATCTCCAACATTTATAGGGAACTCACACAAGTTAACAAAAAGAAGACAATCATTCCAATCAAAAAATAGGCAAAGGACCTAAATAGACAATTTTAAAAAGATGATATTCAGAAAGCCAAGAGACATATGAAAACATGCTCAAAGTCACTAACCATCCGAGAGATGCCAATCAAAACAACAATGAAGTAACCTCTCACACTTGTAAGAATGGCTATCATCAACAAATCAACAAACGACAAGTGCTGGGGAGGATGCGGAGAAAAAGGAACACTTGTTTATTGCTGGTGGGAATGCAGATTGGTGCAGCCACTATGGAGGACAGTATGGAGTTTTATCAACAAATTAAACATGGATCTTCCTTTTGACCCTGTGACCTCACTTCTGGGAATATATCCTAAGAAACCAGAAACACCAGTCAGAAAGGACATATGCATCCCTATGTTCATGGCAGCACAATTTACCATAGCAAAAATTTGGAAACAGCCTAAGTGCCCATCCGCAGATGAATGGATTAGAAAACTGTGGTACATCTACACAATGGAATACTATGCTGCTGTAAAAAGGAAGGAGTTCTTAGCATTTGCAGGAGTATGGATGGAGCTGGAGCACATAATGCTAAGAGAAATAAGCCAGTCAATAAAAGAAAAATACCACATGTCCTCACTCATCTATGGATAATAATAACCATTATAAACTGGGGGAAAAATGGACACAGAGGCAGAGCAGCATCAAACAGACTGCCTTATTACAACAACAAGAAAAGAAACATTGGGAGGGTGGGGTTAACTGATCAGTCAAGGGAATTTGGTGCGTGCATTTAAGCATAAATAATGGACACAAAACATTGGGGGGTAGGCGAGGCGGGCGGAAGGGCAGGGGAAAAAAAGAGATATAGTTACCAATCTTTGTAAAACTTTATGTAATAAAAAAAGAAAAAAAAAAGAAATGCCTTGTCACTGCTAGGAAAGAATATGAAAAGGTTCTTGTACACTGCGGGAAAAGCCCTGAAACAGAGCTACAACCACACTATAGGAATGTGAGAACACATTGAGAAATAACTGAGAGGAGCATGAAACTGAGCAAAACTCTTGGCAAACTAGTGCAAATCAATTTTCACTTTGAGCAGAGTGCAGAAAAGTGTTTGTACCATTTCGGTAAGTCTCTGAAATTGAGCAGTAAGCACACCAGAGGACAGTGTTAGAAACCAGGAGGAGATGCTTGAAAAGAAGCAGTTACTTCCACCCTATAGTTTGCAAGCAAGTGAAAATCATTTTGGAACACGAGGAAACATGTAAAAATGTGTTTATACAATAAGGGAACATGCCTTACATAGAGGAGTGATGGCACCTTCGCACAGGTTTGGAAGCCCTGAGAATTCACTTGAAACAAAATTTAACGTAATAAACATGAAGAAAACTGCTGGCAATCACTTGTCAAGACCCTGAAAGAGGGCAGAATGGTGTTCGCATGATGTGAGAAGTGTGTGGCAACCAGCAGAGAGCACACTACACTACAATATTAGAAGCTACTGGGAATTCTGTCACTAGGAACAGTGCCCTGGAGAAAGTAGTTAGGATGCAGGGAAATCAATGCACAATGTGAAGAAGGCATATAGAAAGTTCTCTTGTACAATACGGGGAAAAACCTAAAATAGAGCAGTAAGTACACCATGGCAGTGTGACAAAACAGTGATAATTCACTGAAACGAGCACGAAACGGAGTAGCTATTGGAAACCAAGTGTACATCACAGCTCACTTTACGCATAGTGTGGAAAGGTGTCTGTTCAATTCGGGTAAACTCTTGCAGTAGACTTGTGAGAACACCACCGCACAGTGTCGGAAACCACTAGGAAATTCTTGACAAGAAGCAGTCACTCATACCATATAGTTGGAAAACAAGTGAAGGTGATTTTGGAACATGAGGAATGATGTAGGAATGTTTTTATACAATGAAGGGAAATGCCTTCCATAGTGCAGGTGCCACACCATAGCACAGTGTTAGGAACCCCAGAGAACTCACTTGAAAGCAGATCTCAACGGTAATAAAGAGTTGGGTGTCCTTATTAAATATCTGGGAAGAGTGCAAGAAACAGGAGTGCAGCATGTGAGAAAATTCCAGGTGAAGTACAAAAGCACACTAAAGCACAGTCGTTGAACCCTATAGGAAATCAATGAAAGGCAGCAGTGCATTGAACTAGTGAGGTAACTCACAGAAATGATTTCTCAGTGTTAGGAAAGAGTACACCAAGGCTTTTGTAATCTGCTGCAAAAAACCCTGAAATACAGCAGTAAGTGCTCTCAAGCAGTTTGAAAAACCACCGAGGATGCTCTCAAAAGCAACAGGACACTGAAATAGAAGACAAGTGTCAATCACTTCCTTCTCTCTGCGAGGTAAAAGCGTAGAAAAGAGTTTATGCAATCCGGGTTAATGCCTGACATACAACAGGAAGCACACTCTGTGCCTCAACACAGTGTTGAAAACAACTGAGAACTCCTTGAAAATAAGTAATCATTTGTACCAAATGATATGCAAACCAGTGAAAATCACTAGGGAACATGGGGAAACAGTGTAGAAAGGTCCTTGACAATGAGGGAAAATCAGTGCTTAAGAGTAGTTAGCACCTTACAGCACATTGTCAGAAGCACTCTGAAATCACTTATCTGAAACGGAGAAAATCACATTGCTATAGGAGGAAAGAGTGTAGAAATATGTACAAGCAAAGGGTGGAAATGCCTTACGTGGAGCAGTTAATACCAGCAGAGCTCAGTCTCAGGACCCCTGAGAGTTCACTCGGGTGCCAATTTAAAAAGATGATATAATAAACACTGGGATGACTGTTGGAAATCACTTCTAATAATCAGGTAAAAATGCAGAAGGAAGCTTGCAGAATTAGAAAAATCCATGGCAAAATACAGAGAGCACACTATACCACAGTTTTAGGAACCAAAGGGAAATCAAAGAACAGGAGTGATAAAGTAGACTGATTATTCAGGAAATATTTCTCAATGTGGAGAAAGAGGATAGAAACCTTTTTGTACCATCCGGGTACAGACCTGAATTGCAAGAGTAAGCTGCTGAATTGCAGTAGTAAGCACACTGGGGCAGTGAGAGAAACCACTGAGACTTCACTGAAAAGCCCTGAGAAACTGAGTGAAATGGACAACAAGGCAAATCAGTGCTCCTCAGTGTAAGGAGAAGTGTAGAGAGTTTGGAGTACAATGTGAGCAAAACACTGGCATAGAGCAATAAGTGCACTATCCAGAGTTTTGGAAACAACTAAGAAGGCCCTGCAATAAGCAGTCCTTATTCCAAGTAGTATTAAAACAAGTGAAGATCACTGTGGAAGTTGAGGAAAGAGAAGAGAAAGGCATTTGATAATGTGGAGAATGCAGTGCTTAAGTGCAGTAAGCACATTATCTTGAAACTTTGAATTCACTGTATGGCAACAGCAAACTGGATTGAATGGTTTGAACACAGAAGAAAATGGCGTAACAAAGGGAGAATAGAGTGTAGAGAGAGTTTACACACAATGCAAATGACTTCAATAGGGCAGTTATCTCACCAAAGCACATTGTTAGAAATCCCAGAGAATTAACTGGAAAGCCAAACTGAACTGGAATAAACAGTTGGAAATCACTTGGAAACATAAGGCAAGAGTGCAAGAACTGTGTGGGTGCAGCGTGAGACAACGCCTGGTAAAAGGCAGAAAGCAAATTATACCTCAGTTTTAAACCCTATAGGAGATCACTGCAAAGCGGCAGAAAACCAGACAACAGAAAAAACTCATGGAAATGCCTTGTCACTGCGAGGAAAGAATATAAAAAAATTCTTGTACACGGTGGGTAAAACCTTGAAACAGAGCTACATGCACACTATAGGAATGTGAGAAAACACTGGGAACTAACTGAGAGGAACACGAAACTAAGCAAAAGCCTTCACAAACTAGTGCAAATCATGTCTCCCTTTGAGCAGAGTGCAGAAAGGTGTTTGTACCATTTCGGTAAGTCTCTGAAATTGAGCAGTAAGTACACAGCCGCACAGTGTTAGAAAACAGGAGGAGATGGTTGAAAAGAAGCAGTTACTTCCACCCTTTGGTTTCTAAACAAGTGAAAATAATTTTGGAACATGAGGAAACATGTAGAAATGTGTTTATACATTAAGGAGAAATGCCTTAAACACAGGAATGACTGTTGGAAATCACTTCTAATAATCAGGTAACAGTGCAGAAGGATGTTTGCAGAATTAGAGTATTCCATGGTAAAATCAGAGAGTGCACTATACCACAGTTTTAGAAACCAATGGGAAATCACAGAACAGGATTGATAAAGTAGACTGACTAGTCACGAAATACTTCTCAAGGTGAGGAAAGAGGATAGAAACCTTTTTGTACCATGCTGCTACAGACCTGAATTGCAGCAATAAGCTGCTGAATTGCAGCAGTATGCACACTCCGACAGTGAGTCAAAGCACAGAGACTTTACTGAAGAGCCCTGTGAAAGTGAGTGAAATGGAGAACAAGGCAAATCAGTGCTCGCACACTGTAAGGAAAAGTGTAGAGAGTTTTGAGTACAATGTGAGAATTTCACTGGCATAGAGCAGTAAGTCCACTATATCAGAGTTTTGGAAAAAACTAAGAAGGCCCTGTGAAGCAGCGGATTTCCTAGGGGTGAGGACGGTGGAGCCCCTAACATAGGATGCTTGCATGCACAACTCCGCAGACCAGGTCCTGGGATGCAGGTCTAACTTTATTGAGGAAGTATAGGTATTTATAGGTGGAGGTGGCCAGTCATGGAACACCATCTTGGGGGAGCAAATGAAAGATCAGGGTACTGTGTAGGCGGGTCTGGGTGGGGCTCAGGCAGGCGTTGCCATCTCCCTGGTGAGCCAGAAAGATCTGAAATGCTGGAATAAGCTCACAGCATGCATCAGCCTCTGCACCGAGACAAAACCTCCTGTGCTCTACCTACAGCCCTGAAAGAAGCAGTTCTTATTACAAGTAGTATGAAAACAACTGAAGATCACTGTGGAACTTGAGGAAAGATAAGAGCCAGGCGTTTGACAATGTGGGGAACGTAGTGCTTAAGCGCAGTAAGCACATTATCTTGAAACTTTGAATTCACTGTACGGCAAAAGTAAACTGGACTGAATGGTTTGAACACAGGAGAAAATCGCTTCACAATGGGAGAAGAGAGGGTAGAGAAATGTTTTTACACAGTGGAAATGCCTTCCATAGGGCAGTAATCACACCAAAGCACACTGTTTGAAATCCCTAGCCCTGACTGTTTTGGCTCAGTGGATAGAGTGTTGGCCTGGGGACCAAGAGGTCCCAGGTTTGATTCCTGTCAAGGGCATGTGCCTTGGTTGCGGTCATATCCCCACTGGAAAGCCAAACTGATCAGGAATAAAGAGTTGGAAATCAGTTGGAAACATCAGGAAAGAGTGCAAGAAAGGTGGGAGTGCAATGAGAGACAACGCCTGCTATAATGCAGAAAGCACATTATACCCCAGTTTTAGAAACCCCACAGGAACTCACTACAGAGCAGCAGAAAACTGGACAACATAGAAAACTCATGAAAATGCCTGTCACTCGAGGAAAGAACATAGAAAGGTTCTTGAACACTGTGGGAAAAACCCTGAAAGAGAGCTACAAACACCATAGGAATGTGAGAACACACTGAGTCCTAACTGAGAGAATCACGAAAATGAGCAAAAGCCTTGACAAACTAGTGCAAACCACATCTCACTTTGAGCAGAGTGCAGAAAGGTGTTTGTACCATTTCGCAAAGTCTCTGAAATTGAGCAGTTAGAACACCACAACTCAGTGTTAGAAACCAGGAAGAGGTGCTTGAAAAGAGCAGTTATTTCCCCCCTATGGTTTCCAAACAAGTGAAAATGGTTTTGGAACATGAGGAAACATGTAGAAATGTGTTTATACAATAAGAGGAAATGCCTTACATAGAAGAGTGATTGCACCTTAGCACAGGGTTGGAAGCCCTGAGAAGTCACTTGAACCAAAAGTAAACATAATAAACATGAGGAAAACTGCTGGCAATCAATTGTGAAGACCAACAAAGAGGGCAGAATGGTGTGCGCATGATGTGAGAAGTATGTGGCAACCCGCAGAGAGCACACTACCCTACAATCTTAGAAAATACTGAGAATTCTGTCATTAGGACTAGTGCCCTGGAGAAAGTAGTTAGGCTGCAGGAAAATGATTTCACAGTGTGAGGGAGGCGTATTGAAAGGTCTCTTGTACCATACGGGGAAAATACTTAAAATAGAGCAGTAAGCACACAATGGCAGTGTGATGAAACACTAAGAATTCATTGAAATGAGCATGAAACAGAGTGAATATTGGAAACTGAGTGAACATCATAGCTCACTTTGCGCATAGTGTGGAAAGGTGTCTGTTCAATTTGGGTAAATCCCTGCAGTAGAGCAGTGAGCACACCACAGCACAGTGTCAGAAACCAAAAGGAAATGCTTGAAAAGAAGAAGTCACTCATTCCACATAGTTGGAATACAAGTGAAGGTGATTTTGGAACACGAGGAAAGATGTAGGAATGTGTTTATACAATAAGGGGAAATGCCTTACATAGCCCAGGAGCCACACCATAGCACAGTGTTAGGAACACCAGAGGACTCACTTGAAAGCAGATCTCAACAGTAATAAAAAGTTGGGAATCCCTAGTAACAATCAGGGAACAGTGCAAGAAAGAGGCATGCACCATGTGAGAAAATCCCTGGACAAGTACACAAAGAATACTGTAGCATAGTCTTAGCCAGCCTATAGGAAATGAGTGAAAGGTAGCAGTGCATTGAACAAACTAGTGAGGTAACTCATGGAAATGATTTCTCAGTGAAAAGAAAGAGTAGAGCAAGCCTTTTGTAATCTGCGTGAATAAAACCCTGAAATACAGCAGTTAGTGCTCTCAAGCAGTTTGAGGAACCATGGAGGATGCTCTCAAAAGCAAGAGGACACTGATATAGAAGACAAGTATAAATTACTTCCTTCTCCTTGGGATGTAACAGCGTATAAAGGTGTTTATGCAATATGGGTTAATGCCTGACATACAACAGGAAGCACACTCTGTGCCTCAACACAGTGTTGAAAACAACTGGGAACTCCTTGAAAAGAAGTAGTCATTTATACCAAATGGTGTGCAAACCAGTGAAAATCACTTGGGAACATGGAGAAAGAGTGTAGAAATTTGCTTGACAATGAGGGAAAATCAGTGCTTAAGACCAGTTATCACCTTACTTCACACTGTCAGAAACATTCTGATATTCAAGAATCTGAAATGGGATAAAATCACTTTGCTACAGGAGGAAATAGTGTAGAAATATGTTCATGCAAAGAGTGGAAATGCCTTACATGGAGCAGTTAATAGCAGCGGAGTTCAGGTTCAGAACCCCTGAGATCTCGCTCTGGTGGGAAATTAAAAACAGGATATGATAAACCCTGGACTGACTGTTGAAAACCACTTCTAATAATCAGGTAACAGTGCAGAAGGATGTTTGCAGAATTTGAGAAATCCATGGCAACCTGCAGAGGGCGCACTACACCACAGTTTTAGAAACCAATGGGAATCACAGAACAGGAGTGATATAGTAGACTGACTAGTCAGAAAATACTTCTCAATGTGAGGAAAGAGGATAGAAATCTTTTTGTACCATGCGGCTACAGAACTGAATTGCAGCAGTAAGCTGCTGAATTCCAGCAGTAACCACACTCCAGCAGTGAGAAAAATCACTGTTTATTGAAGAGCCCCATGAAAGTGAGTGACATGGAGAACAAGGCAAATCAGTGCTCGCTCACTGTAAGCAAAAGTGTAGAGAGTTTGGAGTACAATGTGAGGAATTCACTGTCATAGAGCAGTAAGTGCACTATACCAGAGGTTTGGAAACAACTAAGAAGGCCCTGAAAGAAGCAGTTCTTATTCCAAGTAGTATGAAAACTGGTGAAGATGACTGTGGAACTTGAAGAGAGAGAAGAGAAAGCGATTTGACAATGTGGGGAATGCAGTGCTTAAGAGCAGTAAGCACATTATATTGAAACTTTGAATTCACTGTAAGGCAACAGTAAACTGGACTGAATGGTTTGAACACAGGAGAAAAGCGTGTCACAATGAGAGAAAAGAGGGTAGAAAAATGTGTACACACATAGGAAATACCTTCCATAGGGCAGTAATCACCCCAAAGCACACTGTAGACACCCCTGAGGATTCATTGGAAAGCCAAACTGAACTGAAATAAACAGTTCGAAATCACGTGGAAACATCAGGCAAGAGTGCAAGAAACTTGCGGTTGCAACTTCAGAGAACACCTGGTAAAATGCAGAAAGTACATTATACCCCATTTTTGAAACCCTACAGGAAATCACTGCAAAGCAGCAGAAAACTGTACAACATAGAAAAGTAATGGAAATGCCTTGTCTCTGTGAGGAAAGGATATAGAAAGGTTCTTGTACACTGCTGGAAAAACCCTGAAAGGGACCTACAAGCACACTATAGAAATGTGAGAACACACTGAGGTCTAAATTAGGGGAGCACGAATCTGAGCAAAAGCCTTGGAAAAGTAGTGCAAATCAAATCAAACTTTGAGCAGAGTGCAGAAAGGTGTTTGTACCATTTCGAAATGTCTCTGATATTGTACAGTAAGCACACCACAGCACAGTGTTAGAAACCAGAAGGAGATGCCTGAAAAATAGCAGTTACTACCACCCTATAGTTTTCGAACAAGTCAAAATCATTTTGGAACATGTGCAAACATGTAGAAAAGTGTTTATAAAATAAGGTGAAATGCCTTACACAGAGGAGGGATCATACCTTAGCACAGGGTTGGAAGCCCTGAGAATTAATTTGAAACAAAAGTAAACGTAATAAACATGAGGAAAACTGCTGGGAATCGTTGTCAAATCCCCGAAAGAGTGCAGAATGGTTTGCGCTTAATTTGAGAAGTGTGTGGCAACCATCAGACAGCACACTACACTACAATCTTAGAAACTACTGGAAATTCTGTCACCAGGAACAGTATCCTGGAGGATGTAGTTGGGCTGCAGGGAAATCACTTCAAAGTGTTAGGGAGGCGTATGGAAAGTTCTCTTGTACAATACGGGGAAAATTCCTAAAATAGACCAGTAAGCACACCATTGCAGTGTGATGAAACAGTTAGAATTCATTGAAATGAGCACGAAACAGAGTGAACATTGGAAACCAAGTGTACATCCCAGTTCAATTTGTGCATAGTGTCGAAAGGTGTGTCTTCAATTCGGGAAAATCCCTGTAGTGGTACAGTGAGCACACTACAGCACAGTGTCAGAAACCACTAGGAAATGCTTGAAAAGAAGTAGTCACTCATAACACATAGTTGGAAAACTAGTGAAGGTGATTTTGCAACACGAGGAAAGATGTAGGAATGTGTTTATACAATGAGAGGAAATGCCTTACATACCGCAGTAGCCACACCTTAGCACAGTGTTAGGAACCCTGGAGGACTCACTTGAAAGCAGATCTCAACGAGAAAAAAGAGTTGGGAATTCCTAGTAACAATCAGGGAAGAGTTCAAGAAAGAGGAGTGTACCATGTTAGAAAATCTCTGGTCAAGTACACAAAGCACACTGTTGTGTGGTCATAGCCATTCTATAGGAAATCACTGAAAGGCAGCAGTGCATTGAACAAACTAGTGAGGTAACTCATGGAAATGATTTCTCAGTGTGAGGAAAGAATTCAGCAAGCATTTTGTAATCTGAGGAAAAAAAACCTGAAATACAGCAGTAAGTGCTCTCGAGCAGTTTGAGAAACCATCGAGGATGCTCTCAAAAGCAACAGGACACTGAAATAGAAAACAAGTGTCAATCACTTCCTTCTCACAGCGAGGTAAGAGGGAGAATGGGGTTTATGCAATCCGCGTTAATGCCTGACATACAATAGGAAGCACACTCTGGGACTCAACACAGTTTTGAAAACACCTGAAAATTCCTTGAAAAGAAGTAGTCATTTGTACCAAATGGTGTGCAAACCAGTGAAAATCACTTGGGAACATGGGGAAAGAGTGTAGGCAGGTGCTTGAAAATGAGCTAAATTCAGTGCTAAAGAGCAGTTAGCACCTTCCAGCACACTGTCGGAAACACTCTGATTAAGGAATCTGAAATGGGGGAAAATCACTTTGCTATGAGGAAAGAGTGTAGAAAAATGTTCATGTAAAGGGTGGAAATGCCTTACATGGAGCAGTTAATAACATCAGAGTTCAGGCTCAGAACCCCTGAGAGCTAGCTCGGGTTGGAAATTAAAAAGATGATATGATAAACCCTGGGATGACTGTTGGAAATCACTTCTAATAATCAGGTAACAGTGCACAAGGACATTTGCAGAATTCAAGAAATCCATGGAAACCTGCAGAGCGCGCACTACACCACAGTTTTAGAAAACAATGGGAAATCGCAGAGCAGGAGTGATAAAGTAGACTGACTAGTCAGGAAATACTTCTCAATGTGAGGAATGACGATAGAAACCTTTTTGTACCATGCGGATACAGACCTGAATTGCAGCAGTAAGCTGCTGAATTGCAGCAATAAGCACACTCTGGAAGTGAGAAGAACCACTGAGACTTCACTGAATAGCTCCTTAAAAGTGGGTGAAATGGAGAACAAGGCAAATCAGTGCTCACTGATTGTAAGGTAAAGTGTAGAGAGTTTGGAGCACAATGTGAGCAAATCACTGGCATAGAGCAGTAAGTGCACGATACCAGAGTTTTGGAAACAACTAAGAAGGCCCTGAAATAAGCAGTCCTTATTCCAAGTAGTATGAAAACAAGTGAAGATCACTGTGGAACTTGAGGAAAGAGAAGAGAATCGCATTTGACAATGTGGGGAACGCAGTGCTTAAGCACAGTTAGCACATTATCATGAAACTTTGATTTCACTGTAAGGCAAAAGTATACTGGACTGAATGGTTTGAACACAGGAGAAAATCGCTTCACAATGGGAGAAAAAATGGTAGAGAAATGTTTACACAGTGTAAATACCTTCCATAGGGCAGTAATCACACCAAAGCACACTGTTAGAAACTCCTGAGGAGTCACTGGAAATCCAAACTGAACTGGAATAAACAGTTGGAAATCACTTGGAAACATCAGGCAAGAGTTCAGGAAACTTGGGGTTGCCACGTGAGAGAACACCTGGTAAAATGCAGAAAGTACATTATACCCCAGTTTTAGAAACCCTATAGGAAATCACTGCAAAGCAGCAGAAAACTGGACAACATAGAAAACTCATGCAAATGCCTTGTCTCTGTGAGGAAAGAATATAGAAAGGTTCTTGTACACTGCTGGAAAAACCCTAAAAGAGACGTACAAGCACACTATAGAAATGTGAGAAAACACCGAGAAATAACTGAGAGGAGGACAAAACTGACCAAAAGCCTTGGCAAAATAGTGCCAATCACATTTCACTTTGAGCAGATTGCAGAAAGGTTTGTACCATTTTGGTAAGTCTCTGAAATTGATCAGTAAGCACACCACAGCTCAGTGTTAGAAATCAGGAGGAGATGCTTGAAAAGAAGCAGTTACTTCCACCGAATAGTTTCCAAACAAGTGAAAATCAATTTTGAACATGAAGAAACATGTGGAAATGTGTTTATACAATAAGGGGAAATGCCTTACACAGAGGAGTGATCGCACCTTAGCACAGGGTTATTAGCCCTGAGATTTCACGAGAAATAGAAGTAAATGTAATAAGCATGAGGAAATATGCTGGCAATCACTTGTCAAGACCACGAAAGTGTGCAGAATGGTGTGCGCATGATGTCAGAAGTGTATGGCAACCAGCAGAAAGCACACTACACTACAATCTTAGAAACTACTGGGAATTCTGTCACTAGGAACAGTGCCATGGAGAAAGTAGTTAGGCTGCATGGAAATGCCTTCACAGTGTGAGGGAGGCATATAGTAAGTTCTCTTGTACAATCCAGGGAAAATACAGAAAATAGAGCAGTAAGCACACTGAAAGACGGAGAATTCACTGAAATGAGCACGAAGAGGAGAAAACATTGGAAATCAAGTGTACATCACAGCTCACTTTGGGCATATTGTGGAAAGGTGTTTGTTCAATTCGCGTAAATACTTGCAGTAGAGCAGTGAGCAAACCACAGCACAGTGTCAGAAAACAACAAGGAAATGCATGAAAAGAAGCAGTCACTCATACCACATAGTTGGAAAACAAGTGAAGGTGATTTTAGAACATGAAGAAAGATGTAGAAATGTGTATATACCATGAGGGGAAATGCCATACATAGCACAGTGTTAGGATCCTCGGAGGACTCTTTTGGAAGCAGATCTCAACATTAATAAAAAGTTGGGATTCCCTAGTAACAATCAGGAAAGAGTGCAAGAAAGAGCAGTGAACCATGTGAGAAAATCCCTGGTCAAGTACACAAAGAACACTGTAGCACAGTCGTAGCCACCTTATAGGAAATCACTGAAAGGCAGCAGTGCATTGCAGAAACTAGTGAGGTAACTCATGGAAATGATATCTCAGTGTAAAGAAAGTGTACAGCAAGGCTTTGGCAATCTGCTGGAAGAAACCATGAAATACAGCAGTAAGCGCTCTCCAGCAGTTTGAGAAACCACCAAGGATTCTCTCAAAAGCAACAGGACACTTAAATAGAAGACAAGTGTCAATCACTTCTTTCTCACTGAGAGGTAAGAGCTTAGAAAAGTGTTTATGCAATCTGGACTAATGCCTGACATACAACAGGAAGCACCCTCTGGGCCTCAACTCAGGTTTGAAAACAACTGGGAACTCCTTGAAAAGAAGTAGTCATTTATACCAAATGGTGTGAAAACCAGTGAAAATCACTTAGGAACATGGGGAAAGAGTGTAGAAAGGTGCTTGACAATGAGGGAAAATCGGTGCTAAAGAGCAGTTAGCACCATAGAGCACACTGTCGGAAACACTCTGATTTCACTAATTTGAAACGGGAGAAAATCACTTTGCTATGGGAGGAAAGAGCGAAGAAATATGTTCATGCAAAGGGTGGAAATGCCTTACATGGAGCAGTTAATAGCAGCAGAGCTCAGGCTCTTAACCCCTGAGAGTTCTCTTGGGTGCGAAATTAAAATAAAAGATATAATAAATAGCGGGATGACTGTTGGAAATCACTTCTAATATTCAGATAACAGTGCAGAAGAATGTTTGCAGAATTTGAGAAATCCATGGTAAAGTGCAGAGAGTGCGCTATATCACAGTTTTAGAAACCAATAGTAAATCATAGAGCAGAAGTGATAAAGTAGACTGACTAGTCAGGAAATACTTCTCAATGTGAGGAAAGAGGATAGAAACCGTTTTATACCATGCAGGTAAAGTCCTGAATTGCAGCAGTAAGCACACTCTGCCAGTAAGACAAACCACTGAGACTTTACTGAAGAGTCTCATAAAAGTGCGTGAAATGGAGAACAAGGCAAATCATTGCTCGATCACTGTAAGGAGAAGTGTAGAGAATTTTGAGTACAATGTGAGCAAATCACTGGCATAGAGCAGTATGTACACTATACCAGAGTTTTGGAAACAACTAAGAAGGTACTGAAAGAAGCAGTCCTTATTCCAAGTAGTATGAAAACAAGTGAAGATCACTGTGGAACTTGAGGAAAGAGAAGAGAAACGTGTTTGACAATGTGAGGAACACAGTGCATAAGCGCAGTAAGCACATTATCATGAAACTTTGAATTCACTGTATGGCAACAGTAAACTGGAATGAATGTTTGGAACACAGGAGAAAATCACTTCACAATGGGAGAAAAGAGGGAGAGAAATGTTCACACACAGTGGAAATGCTTTCCATAGGGCAGTAATCACACCAAAGCACAGTGATAGAAACTCCTGAGTAGTCACTTCAAAGCCAAGGTGAACTGGAATAAACAGTTGGAAATCACTTGGAAACATCAGGCAAGAGTGCAAGAAAGGTGTGGATGCAATTTGAGACAATGCCAGGTAAAATGCAGAAAGCACATTATACCCCGTTTTAGAAACCCTATAGGAAATCACTGCAAAGAAGCGGAAAACTGGACAACATAAAAAACTCATGGAAATGCCATGTCACTGCGAGGAAAGAATATAGAAAGGTTCTTGTATGCTGCAGGAAAAACCCTGAAACAGAGCTACAAGCACACTATAGGAAAGGGAGAACACACTGAGGTCTAAATGAAGGGAGCACAAATCTGAGCAAAAGCCTTGGCAAGGTAGTACAAATCACATCTGACTTTGAGCAGAGGTCAGAAAGGTGTTTGTCCCATTTCGGTAACTCTCTGGAATTGAGCAGAAAATCACCTGGGAACATGGGGAAAGAGTGTAGAATGGTGCTTGACAATGAGCGAAAATCAGTGCTTAAGAGCACTTAGCACCTTACAGCACACTGTTGGAAACACTCTGAAGTCACGAATCTGAAATGGGAAAAAATCACCTTGCTATTGTAGGAAAGAGTGTGGAAATATGTTCTTGCAAAGGGTGGAAATGCCTTACATGGAGCAGTTAATAGCGGCAGAGCTCAGGCTCACAACCCCTCAGAGTTCGCTCCGGTGCGAATTTAAAAAGATGATACAATAAACACTGGGACGACGGTTGGGAATCACTTTTAATAATCAGGTAAAAGTTCAGAAGGATGTTTGCAGAATTCGAGAAATCCATGGCAAAGTGCAGAGAGTGCACTATACCACAGTTTTAGAAATCAATGGGAAATCACAGAACTGGAGTGATCAAGTACACTGAATAGTCAGGAAATACTTCTCAATGTGAGGAAAGAGGATAGAAACATTTTTGTACCATGCGGGTACAGACCTGAATTGCAGCACTAAGCTGGTGAATTGCAGCAGTAAGCACACTCCGGCAGTGAGACAAACCACTGAGACTTCACTGAAGAGCCCCTTGACAGTGAGTGAAATGGATAACAAGGCAAATCAGTGCTTGCTCACTGTAAGGAAAAGTGTAGAGGGATTGGAGTACAATGTGAGCAAATCACTGGCATAGAGCAGTAAGTGCACTATAGCAGAGTTTTGGAAACAACTAAAAAGGCCTGGAAAGAAGCAGTCCTTATGCTATCTAAGTAGTATGAAAACAAGTGAAGATCACTATGACCCTGAGGAAAGAGAAGAGAAAGAAATTTGACAATGTTGGGAATGCAGTGCTTAAGCGCAGAAAGCACATTATCTTGAAACTTTGAATTCACTGTATGGCAACAGTAAACTGGACTGAATGGTTTGCACACAGAAGAATATCGCGTCACAATGGTAGAAAAGAGGGTACAAAAAGTTTACACACAATGCAAATGCCTTCCATAGGGCAGTAATCAAACCAACGTGAGACAACCTGTGGTAAAAAGCAGAAAGCACATTATACCCAAGTTTTAGAAACCCTATAGGAAATCACTGGAAGCAGCAAAAAACTGGACAAGAGAAAACTCATGGAAGTGCCTTGTCACTGAGAGGAGAGAATATAGAAAGGTTCTTGTACACTGTGGGAAAAACCCTGAAACAGAGCTACAAGCACACTATCGGAATTTCAGAACAGACTGAGAAGTTACTGAGGGAATCACGAAACTGAGCAAAAGCCTTGGCAAACTAGTGCACATGACATCTCACTTTGAGCAGAGTGCAGAAAAGTGTTTGTAGTATTTCGGTACGTCTCTAAAATTGTGCAGTAAGCACACCATAGCACAGTGTTAGAAACCAGGAGGAGATGCTTGAAAAGAAGCAGTTACTTCTACCCTATAGTTTCTAAACAAATGACAATTGTTTTGGAACATGAGCAAACATATAGAAATGTGTTTATACAATAAGGGGAAATGCCTTACATAGAGGAGTGATTGCACCTTAGCACAGGGTTGGAAGCCTCGAGAATTCACTTGAAACAAAAGTAAACATCATAAACATGAGGAAAACTGCTGGCAATCACTGGTCAAGACCCCGAAAGTGTGCAGAATGGTGTGCGCATGATGTGAGAATTGTGTGGCAACCATCAGAGTGCACAACACACTACAATCTTAGAAACTCCTGGGAATTCTTCTACTAGGAACAGTGCTCTGGAGAAAGTTGTTAGGCTGCAGGGAAATCACTCACAGTGTGAGGGAGGAGTATGGAAAGTTCTCTTGTACAATACGTGGAAAATACCTAAAACAGAGAATAAGCACACCATGGCACAGAGAAGAAACATTGAGAATTCACTGTAGTGAGCACGAAACGGAGTGAAAATTGGAAACCAAGCGTACATCAAAGCTCACTTTGCGCATAGTGTGAAAAGATGTCTTTTCAATTCGGCAAAATCTCAACAGTAAAACAGTGAGCACGTCACAGGACATTGTCAGAAAACACTAGGAAATGCATGTAAAGAAGCAGTCACTCATACCACATAGTTGGAAAACAAGTGAAGGTGATTTTGGAACACAAGGAAAGATGTAGGAATGTGTTTATACAATGAGGGAAATGCCTTACATAGCGCGGGAGTCGCACCATATCACAGTGTTAGGAACCCCGGAGGACTCACTTGAAAGCAGATCTCAATGGTAATAAAGGTTTGGGAATCTCTAGTAACAATCAGGGAAGAGTTCTAGAAAGAGGAGTGTACCTTGTGAGAAAATCCCTGGTCAAGTACACAAGGCACACTGTAGCACAGCCGTAGTCACCCTATAAGAAATCACTGAAAGGCAGCAGTGCAATGAAAAAACTAGTGAGGTAACTCATGGAAATGATTTCTCAGTGTAAGAAAAGAATACAGCAAGGCTTTTGTAATCTCTGGCAAAAAACCCCTGATAGACAGCAGTAAGCGCTCTCAAGAAGTTTGAGAAACCACTGATGATGCTCTCAAAAGCAACAGGACACAGAAATAGAAAACAAGTGTAAATCACTTCCTTCTAACTGCGAGGTAAGAGCATAGAAAGGGTTTATGCAATCCTTGATAATTCCTGACATATTACAGGAACCACACTCTGAGTCTCAACACAGTGTTGAAAACAACTGAGAAATCCTTGAAAAGAAGTAGTCATTTATACCAAATTGTGTGCAAGCCAGTGAAAATCACTAGGGAACATGCTGAAAGAGGTTAGAAAGGTGCTTGAGAATGAGGGAAAATCAGTGTTTAAGAGCAGTTAGCACATTACAGCACAATGTTGGAAATACTCTGAATTCACGAATCTCAAAGGGGAGAAAATCACTTTGCTAAGGGAGGAAAGACTGTAGAAATATATTCATGCAAAGGGTGGAAATGCCTGACATGGAGCAGTTAATAGCAGCAGAGCTCAGGCTCAAAACCCCTGACAGTGCACTCGGGTGCGAAATTAAAAAGATGATATAATCATCACTGGGATGACTTTGGGAAATCAGTTCTAATAGTCAGGTAACGGTGCCGAAGGATGTTTGCAGAAATCGAGAAATCCATGGCAAAGTGCAGAGAGCGCACTATACCACAGTTATAGAAACCAATGGGAAATCGCAGAACAGGAGTGACATAGAAGACTGAATAGTCAGGAAATATTTCTCAATCTGAGGAAAGAGGATAGAAAACTTTTTGTACCATGCGGGTACAGACCTGATTGCAGCAGTAAGCTGCTGAATTGCAGCAGTAAGCACACATCGGCAGTGTGACAAACCACTGAGACTTCACTGAAGAACCTTGTGACAGTGAGTGAAATGGAGAACAAGGGAAATCAGGGCTCGCTCACTGTAAGGAAAAATGTAGAGAGTATGGATTAAAATGTGAGCAAATCACTAGCATAGAGCAGTAAGTGCACTCTACCAGAGTTTTGGAAAGAACTAAGAAGGCCCTGAAAGAAGCAGTCCTTATTCCAAGTAGTATGAAAACAAGTGAAGATCACTATGCAACTTGAGGAAAGAGAAGAGAAAGGCATTTGCCAATTTGAGGAACGTAGTGTTTAAGCGTAGTAAGCACATTATATTGAAACTTTGAATTCACTGTATGGCAACAACAGTAAGCTAGACTGAATGGTTTGAACACAGTAGAAAATCGCATCACAATGGGAGTGAAGAGGGTAGAGAAATGTTTACACACAAAGGAAATGTGTTCCATAGGGCAGCAATCACACCAAAGAACACTGTTAGAAACCCCTGAGGATTCACTGGAAAGCGAAATTGAACTAGAATAAACAGTTGGAAATCACTTGGAAACATCCGGCAAGAGTGCACGAGAGAGTTGTGGTTGGAATGTGAGATTATACCTGGTAAAATGCAGAAAGCACATTATACCTCAGTTTTAGAAACCCTATAGGAGATCACTGCAAAGCAGCAGAGTACTTGACAACATAGAAAAACCATGGAAATGCCTTGTCACCGCGAGCAAAGAATATAGAAAGATTCTTGTACACTGCAGGAAAAACCCTGAAACATAGCTACAAGCACACTATTGCAATGCGAGAACACACTGAGAACTAACTGAGAGGAGCAGGAAACTGAGCAAAAGCCTTGGCAAACTAGTGCAAATCACATCTCACTTTGAGCAGAGTGCAGAAAGTTTTTTGTACAATTTCTGTAAGTCTATGAAACTGAGCAGTAAGCACACCACAGCAAAGTGTTAGAAACCAGGAAGAGATGCTTGAAAAGAAATAGTTTCTTCCACCCTATAGTTTCCAAACAAGTGAAAATCATTTTGCAACTTGATGAAACTTCTAGAAATGTGTTTATACAATAAGGATAAATGCCTTACATAGAGGAGTGATCACAACTTAGCACAGGGTTGGAAGCCCTCAGAATTTACTGGAAACAAAAGTAAACGTAATAAACATGAGGAAAACTGCTGCCAATCACTTGTCAAGTTCCCGAAAGTGTGCAGAATGGGGTGCGCATGCTGTGAGAAGTGTGTGGCAACAAGCAGAGAGCACACTACACTACATCTTAGAAACTACTGGGAATTCTGTCACTAGGAATAGTGCCCTGGACAAAGTGGTTAGGCAGCAGGGAAATCACTTCAAAGTATGAGGGAGGCGTATGGAAAGTTCTCTTGTTCAATACCGGGAAAATACCTAAAATAGAGCAGTAAGCATACTATGGCTGTGTGATGAAACACTGAGATTTCACTGAAATGAGCCAGAAACAGAGTGAACATTGGAAACCAAGTGTACATCACAGCTCACTTTGCACATAGTGTAGAAATGTGTCTGTTCAATTCGGGTAAATCCCTGTAGTAGAGCAGCGAGTACACCACAGGACAGCGTCAGAAACCACTAGGAAATGCTTGAAAACAAGCAGTCACTCATACCACACAGTTGGAAAACAAGTGAAGGTGATTTTGGAACATGAGGAAAGATGTAGGAATGTGTTTAAACAATAAGGGGACATGCCTTATATAGCGCAGGAACGCACCTTGGCACTGTGTTAGGAACCCCGGAGACCTCACTTGAAAGCAGATCTCAACGGTAATAAAGAGTTGGGAATCCCTGGTAACAATCAGGGAAGAGTGCAAGAAAGAGGAGTGCACCATGTGAGAAAATCCCTGGTCAAGTACACAAAGCACACTGTAGCACAGTCGTAGCCACCCTTAGGAAATGACTGAAAGGCAGCAGTGTATTGAACAAACTAGTGAGGTAACTCATGTAAATGATTTCTCAGTGTAAGGTAAGAGTACAGCAAAGCTTTTGTAATATGCAGAAAAAACCTCTGAAATACAGCAGTAAGCCCTCTGGATCAGTTTGAGAAACCATCGAGGATGCTCTTAAAAGCAAGAAGACACTGAAATAGAAGACAGTGTTAATCACTTCCTTCTCACTGGGAGGTAAGAGCATAGAAATTTGTTTATGCAATCCTGGTTATTGCCTGACGTACAACAGGAAGCACACTCTGTGCCTCAACATAGTGTTGAAAACAACTGGGAACTTGTAGAAAAGTAGTAGTCATTTATACCAAACTAGGGGCCCGGGGCATAGAAATTTGTGCACTCAGGGTGGAGGGAGTCCTTCAGCCCGGCCTGTGCCATCTCACAATCTGGGACCCCTCAGTGGATGTCCTATGATGGCCCTAGTCTTCCAGGTACCTTTCTTGTGTGTGTGTGTGTGTGTGTGTGTGTGTGTGTGTGTGTGTCGCCACTGGGGACCTGCACCCAGCTGCATCTGAGGCGCAGAGCAGTCCTCCTGTGTGTGTCTGCCTGCCGGTGGTCTGCCCCCAGGCACACCGTGGAGGCTTGGAGCAGGCACCCCATCTATGTTGATCTCTTAGACTCTTGCCCTCCCCCGCATGTTGTTCTGTTTTTTGAGCTGTGACCAGGGCTGGGTGCAGCCTGACTCCCAAGCTTGCCTACTACCCATCTTCCTCCATCCACCAGAAAGCAGGGAAAACCCTGCCTCGTGGTCAGGCCAGCCTTTTCATGCTCCATGAAACCCAGAAGGG
The DNA here is from genome assembly GCA_004026665.1 of Murina feae. Lineage (NCBI taxonomy): Eukaryota > Metazoa > Chordata > Mammalia > Chiroptera > Vespertilionidae > Murina > Murina feae. The sequence goes on from PVJC01024240.1 coordinate 25,076, forward strand.
ACCTGGGAAGCTGCCAAGCGGGCCGCCAACTCTTTCCCACTCACCCGTCCCCTGCAGCCTTCCTTTCCCCTTTCTTGGTGCTGCCAAGGGGTCTGGGAGCTGCCAAGCAGGACCCTGGCCCCCACAAAGGGCCTAGGAATCCCACCAAGCAGGCCTCTGACTCCCTAACACCTCTGTCCTGCTCCGTGGCCCGCCACCTTCCTTTCCCACTTCCTGGTGCCCTGCAAGGGGCCTGGGAGCCCACAAAGCAGGCCACTGACCCCCTGCTGCCTCTTTCTTGCTCCCTGATGCCCATCCAAGGGGCTGGACAGCTGCCAAGCAGGCCGCCGACACCCTACCACCTCTTACCCACTCCCTGATGCCCTGCAAAGGGCCTGGGAAACCCACCAAGCAGGCTGCCGACCTCCTGCCAACTCTTACCCTCTCCCCGATGCCCCGCAAAGGGCCTTGGAAGCCCACCAAGGGGGCTGCCAACCCCCTTCCACCTCTTACCTGCTCCCCGATGCTTAGCAAAGGGTCTGGAGAGTGGCCAAGCAGGCCACCGTCCCCCTGCCACCTCTTACCCGCTCCCCGATGCCCCACCAAGGGCCTGGATAGCTGCCAAGCAAGCCGCCAACCCCCTGCCCCCT
>PVJC01024241.1:0-25710 GCA_004026665.1 Murina feae
ATAATTTTAAAAAACCCACTAGCCCAGCGGGCATGGCTCAGTGGTTGAGCATCGATCTATGAACTAGGAGGTCACAGTTCGATTGCCAGTCAGGGCAGGTGCCCAGGTTGCGGGCTCGACCTCAGCAGGATGATGATTCTCTCTCATCATTGATGTTTCTCTCTCTCTCTCTCTCCCTTCCTCTCTGAAATCAATAAAAGTATATTTAAAAAAAATAAAACCCCTGCCGGTGTTAAAAGTAGCTTTTACAGATGTAGATTTCCGGAGTTCCTCTCACAGTCAGAGCTTCTGGTCACGATGGACCCTTGCGGACAGGGCTGGTGCTCCCTGGTGGCTCTTGCCGCCCTGCGTCCCTTGCCAGTGTCACCTGCCTGCCCTGAGGACCCCAGTGCTGTCTCCCTTAGCAGGAGCTGTGCCCTGTCCTTCACTGAAATGCCCCCTTTTCTCCCCAGAGACCCAAGCAGCGCAGACTGGCCCAGGGAGCCGTCCCACCGGGCCCGACCTTGCTCACCTTGGCCAGCTCTGCGAGTGTGTTGGCCTGGTCGTTCAGCTTTCCTTGCTCAATCTTCACACTCCGGAGCCTGGGGACAGGTGGGTGAGTGGGGTTGCGTGGAGGATGCATTGTTGGGGGGATGGGGGAGTCCTTCATGCACTTGCCCCACCCGGGGTTGCCATGTGGGACATGCAGTGGGGAGAGGAGGTGGGAGTTGAGGTCTTGCAGCCCACCCCCTCCCCACATGCAGGGGGCAGCAGGGCCTGGGAGGCAGCTCAGCCACTACCCAAGTGACCACCGTCTGGCTATGTCCACAGGGCCTGACTCAGGATGTCTCAGCAAAGCCTGCACTGGTCTGCAGGGTAGACACAAGCCCTGGCCGCCTCCAGGAGCTGCCCCGGGGATGCACCCTGACCCATGACCACCATGCACCCCTGACCCTCAGGAAGAGACTTACTTCTGAGCTCTGGCAGGACCCAGTGAAGCAGAGAGAAATCACAGGGCAATTTTAATCTCAGCACGGCTGGGCAGCTCATGCCCAATGCTGCCATCCTCCCACATGCTGACCCCTGGACCTCGGGGCTATTGCCCATGCTCTGCAGAGGGGCTCAGCTTCTGAGAGGGCAGTGCCAGCCCCTCAGAGATGCATCTGTCTTCTGCCCCCTCCCTCGAGCAGTATCCGCCAGCCCTGGCCAAGACAAATGCTGCTGCCCTCACTCTGCAACTCTGCTGTCTGCCAACCTGTGCCAGGCACCTGGCCCTAGAGGTGACTTTTAGTCCAGGAAACGATACCCATGATGTTTCCTAAGGGGGACACTGAGGCTCATAGTGGCAAAGCCAATGGCTGGGAACACCCTGGCAGCATCTGGTCAGCCTCTATGCCCTTGGCCTCCACTAGCTGCCCGAGGCGTGGGCAAGGGGCCTGTGTGCCCTTGCCCTTTCTCTCCGTGCCTCGGTAGTTGACCTGGGCCAGGGAAGTGGCTCCGGGGAAGACTCTTCTTCACTGGTTCAAACGCAGCCCGTGTGCCCACAGGCGATGGATGCGTGGGGAGGCCCCTCAGCGCCCCCAACACCCAGCCCTCGGTCTGGGGAAACGAAGGTGAATACAGACGGCCCCAGAGGCTGCCGAGGAGCCCTGACATGCCTTCCCTGAGGAGCCATCTTGGCTTCTCTATAGCCTTTCTGTCATATGGGTTGGAAGCTGAGGGCCTAACCCCTAGGACCTCAGTATGTGACCTGTTTCATCAGGTCAAGGCAAGTCCCTGCGGGGAACCCTAACCCAATGTGATTGGTGTCTTTATACAAAAGGTGAAGTCTGCGCACGGACACGCACAGCGAAGAACGACACGAAGACGCAGGAAGAAGATGCTCGCTGGAGTGACGCATCTATCAGCTAAGAACGCCTGACGCTGCCAGAAGCAGGAGCGAGGCTGGAGCAGATCCTGCCCTGGCACCTCCAGCGGGAACGCGGCCCTGCTGACACCGTGGTTTTGGTCTTCTGGCCTCCAGGACAGTGATCATAAATTCTGCTGCTTCAAACCACCCACGCATGGCAGCCAAGGAGACACTCCCCACTCCACTTCTCCGAGACCAACTCTTCCTTTTCTCTGGCTTTGCACACAGCGCTCCCTTCGTGGGCCTCTGCAGCTCAAGGACATGCCAGGGCTGCCTCCCGGGTGCAGCGCAGGCCTCCAGTTCCCCGGGTGCTGCGCTCGTCCCCACCTCCTTGCCTTTCCTCAACCCGTGGGCACTCCTTGGTATGCAGCCTGCCCCTGAGTTTCTGACTCAAATCTTACCCACCCTTCAGGCCCTAGTTCACACTTGCTTGACTTCATCGTCTGTTCTTACAGGGCTACTGTTCTTGGTGGGGGGCGGGGGCGAAGATCTAACGGTGAGTGAAACAGTCCTGCCCCAGAACCAATGGTCACAGATCATTCATAGAGCGGGTGCCTTCTCCCCAGACCTGGCTCTCCTCCGTTCTCATACTCCTGCTTTCCCCAAAGAACTTTCTGGAACATCCTATAGGGCAAGATCTACGGCAGGGGCACATCTACTGTCCCCTACACCAGCTGGTGCAGGAAATGCAGGAATGACAAAAGGACCAGATTGAGGGTGGAAATAACAACAATTCCAGTTCCTATATTTAGGAAACACTGTGTGGCAGTCAGGCACAGGTGAGTCATCTGGTCATCCCGACGCCGTTAGATCTGAACCACACTCGTGGGAAAGAGGCACGTTACTGTCATCTCCTCTTTACAGATAAGACACTTGGAGTAGAGCATCACTTGCCCAGGCCCCACTGTTAGCGGAAGAGACCAGATTGGGAACCGGTGGTCAGCTAACAACTGGAGGAGTCAGCGAGGAGAGTTCCCTGTCCTCAAGGGTCTCAAAGTCTTGTGAGGAGGCAGGACTAACACCTGGGCACAGTGAAGTCGAGTCACTGGGATACCAGCTTCTCTCCCTGGTGTTTAGATGGTGTGGAAGCGGAGGCAGAGAGCAGGGATGGGGGTGAGGTGGACGCTATGTGCTACCGAGAGATTGTTCTGTGCTGGGGACCATGCCAGGCATTGCTGCAAATCCTCTCAGTCAGACCTCCCGAAGTCCTGGGGCGTAGGGATTATTATCATTAGAAAGCCACCCAATTATAGTAGCAAACACAATACATGTAAATGAACTAAACTCTCCAGTTAAAAGACAAGGATGTAAGCGGCCTAAGAAAGCTTTGGGGGTGATGGATCTGTTCATTATCTTCACTGTGATGATCGTTTCATGGGTGTGAATATATGTCAACACTCATCAAACTGTACACTTTACGTAGGTGCAGTTGACTATATGTCAATTTTACCCCAATAAAGCTGTTTTTTAAAAAGAGGGAAACATGATTGAACAGAATTAAAAAATTAAAGCCCAGTGGGGAGCTGCTTCTCCCATGGCCTGGTCTCTCCCTGGTATTGGTCATTCTCCTTCACCTTCCGGACGCCGAGGCCCTGGGCTGCCCCAGCCACACCCCGGACTCCCTCCTCTCTCCACCTCCCCATCCCACCGCTCACATCGCCGTTCCCTCTTGGTTATGGTCGAGTCGGTTGCCTTCCTGCTGTACTAGCTCAGACCCTAACCCTGTCCATCTCACTCGAACTCATCAGCCCCTGAGTCTGGCCCGTGAGCTCTGGGGGCGGGAGCCCTCTCATTCACCGAGGAGAATCCACTTGTGAATGGGTTTTCTCATGACTTGAGACTTGGGAACTCTCTTCAGCATGAAAAGTGCCTAAGAACAGGTTTTTACTCTTTTAAATCAGGTACCACGTGACTCAACCCCACAGAGTTTGGAGCTATTTAAATTCTAGACAGGGTGCTGTCTCATGCATCCTATATGTGGCACTTGAAATATGGTTAGTCTGAATAAAAACAAGCTGTAAGTGTAAAATATACAATGGACTTGGAAGATTTAGTACAAAAAACTTTATAAAGTATCTCGATGATTTTTTAAATCTTAATCACATGTTAAAATAATAATTTGGATACACTAAATAAATATATTACTTTTATTTTACTTGCTTCCTTTTGCTTTTTTTTTTTTTTAATGTGGCTACTAAGAAACTTGAAATTATAGATGCAGCTCATATGATGTTTTTAGGGAACACGAACTGGCATTTCGTATCCTGTGAGCCAAACCTGGCAGATGCCTATTTGGGAAACGTGTAGACACACCCATTCATCTCCACTGCCTTCCTGTCACAACAGCAGAGCAGAGCAGTGACAGATGACCTGGTCGACGACGCCGGGAATATTTACTATCTGGCCCTTTACAGAAAAAGTTGCCAACTCTGGCTGCACATTGGACTCCCCTGAGGAACTTAAGCTTAAACCCAGGCTAATCCCAGACTGTAGTGTAACTGGTGTTGGGTGTGGCCCGTAGGATTCTTAAAAGCCAGTTGAGTGACTCCGATGAGCAGCCAAGGATGAGAACTACTTGAATGAGTAATTCTCATGACAAAGGGACAAAAGGGGAAATAACTAATTCCTAATTATTCCACATGAGCTTATAGATCAGGCCACAAATGCTGAGCTTCCTGCTAGCCAAAGCAAAAAGGGGACATTGCTTCAGTGTCTGAGGGGTGAAATCATTTGGGCTATTTCAGAGAATAAAATATGCTTCTTTCCATTTATGTTGGCTGGACTGCATGGCTTAGCAAAGGTGATTTCCCTGGAGGAATGCTGGGCCCACCATACATCTCCCTCTGACCATCCCAAGTGCCCCATCCAACAGAAGCTGCTGGCCCCGATCGACTGCCCACCTAGCCTACGAGGGCCATGAGGAGGCCAGGCTGGGCTGTGTGGCCCTGGCCCTCGGCCTCTTCCCGTGGGGGGCGTCACGCTGCCTCCGCCCCAGGCGGGCACAGAAACGTGAGGGGGAAAGGGGCTGGACTTACTGATGGATGGCTTGGAGGAACTTACGCTGGTGTTTCCGAACCCGGGCATAGTCTGGCTTCTTCACCAGCCTGGTGTGTTTGTAGATGAGCCACGTCTCCCTGAGAACGTTAGCAGCGGCATTTTTTACCTGGGGCCAGAGAAGGAACGGTTCCCCATTTCACACACGGGGAAACCGAGGCCCAGGGAGGCCAACCCGCCAAGCCGGCTTGCGAGTTGCACTCGGCTGCCTGGTCCCATGATTCCTGCCTCTCACGGCACGGCCCGCGGCGGGCCTGTGACTGGGCACGCAGGTGTGGCCTTCACCACGTCCCTGTGCACAGCTCACAGACGTCCTCATGCATGGCGGAGCCCAGCTCAGCGTTGGCATGCACAGGGCAGCGTGGTGACCCGTGTGCACATGGGTGCGCCTACGATGTGAAGTAAGGCGGGGAGGGTGTGTCTGCCCTTGGAGATCAGGAGCAGAGGCGGCCGCGAGGGGGGCTGGCATCCTTACCCGCTTGGTGAGCTGTGTGTCCATCATGAAGTTGTGCACGTGCTTCTCTGCCTTGGTGAGCTCCAGCTTCCGGGCCACCACGGCCACCACCAGCGCCGTACAGCCAGCCCCCTGCGTGAGGAGGGAGGGAGGCACGTCAGCACCTGCTTTATGTGGATCCCAGGCCAAAGCAGGACACTCTCCCTCCTCCACGAAGCCTGTCCTGATCCCACTGTTGACTTGACCCTTCACGCCTGCAGGGCTGGCACAGAGTTCACTGACTCCCGACCCCGCTGGCTTTATCCATCAGATGTCTGGGGAGCATGTCGCACAGATCAGCTCCTTTTATCCCAACACCTCCATTCTTATCTCCATTGGGCAGAGGGGGAAACTGAGGCTCAGAGATAAGAAAGGGACAAGGAACAGCAGGATCTGCAAGCAAGTTTGGGGCTGATGACCATGGAAGTGGGAGGATTTAGAACCTGTCAAAGCTTTGGGTCTGGGTATTGGGGACAGAAACTGGGCTAACAGGCTACTGAGCAGTAACGAGGGTCAAGCTGGCAGCGAGAAGGGATGCGTGAGGGCGGGGCCAGCCAGCTGCCCACAGCGGGGCATCTGCAGGAGGAAAGAGGCAAAGCACAGGTCCCAGCAGGTGGGGAAGTGGAGAAGGATGCGTCCTCATGTGGGTTCCCTGGTGGGCACAACCACTCTCCTCAGGATGCCCTTAATGGCAGCCCAACTAGAAAAGGAGGTCACTTGGGAGCTGCTGGGAGGGACGGGGGACAGGAGTGAGATGCCAAGGAGGAGGGAAGGGCAGGCAAGGGAGGGGCAGCAAAAAGCAACACAGAAGGAAGTGGGGGAGACGGGAGGTTCTGCCACTGAGAAGTGGGGTCCAGGGAGCCTAGGACACTCAGGAGGTGTCGTCAGCCTCAGAAGTGACCAGGAAGGAGGAGGCAGGGGCTGGTGATGGAGCCAGAAGCTGGTTCTCTGCCTGTGCTGGAGGCTGACCCTGGTGCTTCACCTGCCAGCTGCTTCCTCCTGCGGCTGCTGAGCACAGGTGCGACGAGGGAGAGGCCCCGACTTGGGCCCTGGGGCTGGGGCTGGGGATGTACCTGCACTAGTTCCATTTTCCTCATGGAGAGAAGGAAACACATGGGGAGGAGTGGACAAGGGCTAGGGGTACTGTCAAACTCCCAGGTGGGCCAAGATGCCCAGCTTGGTGAGGTGGGCACAAAGGAACCTTCCAGGGAAACCCTGATGAGGGTTCCTGACCAGGACAAGGATGTTGTGAGGACACACGAGCCTGCTCTCAGGAAAAGCCCTGTGATCAAAAGACGCTGGGCTCAGAGGAAGCCCCGCTGGGAGACCTTGGAGCTCAGTAAGGAGACACGTGGCTGGGGAGGCATCGGAAGGGGGTGAGTCTGTGAGCAGTGACCGGGAGGGGACGCGCTGGGCACAGATGGAACAGGAGAGAGCTAACGGAGCAGCTGGGAGGGACGCAAGCACGACCCCGTAGGCTGGACGGGAAACTGGTTTTCTGGAAGGAGCCGCATCCAGCGAAGAGAACACGGCTTTTCCACTTCACTGAGGGTTTTCTGGATTTAAACTTACTTCTCCGAGTGTTTTTGTTTATGTAGGACGTTCATTTGCTGGGAGGGGAGGGAAGAGGGATTATGGCTGATCTTTACTTTTCCCTCTTCCGCTGTCACAAAGTAACATAAGCAAATGTGCATGATGTCCTTTCACAAGGGGGGGGCCCCGCTCAGCTCAGCCAGGAGGAGGGTGACCCTGGTGGGGCGGCAGGAGGAAGCCGACCCCCAGCGGTGGCAGCGTCCAAACAAGAGGGAGTGAGAGGTGAAGAGGAGCAGAGCCTCTGGGCTTCAGGTTTCAAGAGCTGGTGACAATGGGGACAGTGCGTTGGGAGAAGGGGGCTGCGCGGAGCCTGCCAGACGTCCATTCCTTCTGCAGGAGGAAAGGAAATGGTGGTGGGGATGGCGTCATGTTTTTGCAAGAACAGATGCCGATCTGTGTGGTACAGCTTGTGACGGTGACCTCCCTGTCGGCGGGGGATATGCAAGGGCCCAGCCCTTACCATGATGCCGGTGAGCAGGCACACGCCTTTCCCGCAGTAGGTGTGTGGCACCATGTCTCCGTAGCCAATGGAGAGGAAGGTGATGGAGATAAGCCACATGGCCCCCAGGAAGTTGCTGGTCACTTCCTGTTTATCGTGGTACCTAGGGAGAGTAGGGAGGGCTGGTCAGCCCGCGCTGGTCCCTCCTCCTTCATCACACGCCCTGGGGCAGTGCCCTGAATCAGGGAGCTGGTCACTCAGAGGGTGCCTGGTGATAAAGGTGTGATTGCGGGGCCGGGAGGGGGGCGCTTCCGGGACACAGGGCACCCAAATCCTCCTCCCAGGCTCCCTTCCACCTCCTTCCATCACCGACCCCAAAGCTGCTGCTCTAGCCCTGGTCACGGAGCAGAGCGGGTCCAGGTGAAGGTACATCCACATGTGTCCACGCATGTCCACTGGATACCTTTCCCACAGACAGACATACAGACAGGTGCGGACACGGGTGGCCATGGGCACCAGAAGCGGCAGGGAGCGGAGGTGAGGATTCACATCAGACACAGGAAGAACCTCCCTAGGCAGCCAGGCCCTGCGGAGGGTCTGTGGGGGAGCTGGGGGTGGGGTGGGTGGGAGACTCATGCCCAGGACTTGGGTGAAGAGGGACAGCGATATGTGGAGGGCAGCCCCAGTCGCCCCAATCACAGGCCTGGGTTGATCTGGGGGTAAGGAGAGAGGGGACAGCATACTTAGCCCTGGGGAGAGGCCTGGGGCTGAACTCTTTATGTGTGTTGGGGGCCACAGGCCCCACGGCCTTGCAAAGCACACTGCTTTGTCCCCATTACAGCCTGGCCTGGGACTCTGGCCGCACAGACTATGAACAGGTTCCACCTATGTCAGCCCAGGCTGGGGGCCGAGGGGCTGGTTCTCTGGGTCTGGGGGCAGCTCAAGGTTCTGCTCTAGGCTGGCCCCCAGCCTGCAAAGCCCCTTTAGCTTGGGGGATCCCTTTCCAAATGACCCCCTACTTAGCAGGCCTCAGGCCATCTGAAACCCCCGCCAGTGGGCAAAGACCTCCACTGAAAAGGTTCAAGGTAAGAGGTCAACCACAGTAGCACAAAGGAGGTGGCCCCTTACTGTGGTGGGGAGGGGGCTGGGGGAGGCCATTCCAGGTAGAAGGGGCTGGGGCGGGGGTTCAAGGGGGGGGGAGGAAATGGAAGGGAAGCCCTGTGGGAGCGGGAGGGATGGAGGCCGTCACAGCAGGTCTGGCATTTGGGAGCCTCTGCTCCACTGGGGGGCTCCCATGCTGCTTGCTGGTGCGGGGGACAGAAACTGACCCCCGTCTTTCACTGAGGTACCTGAACCCCAAGTTGCCTCAGCCTCCAACTCTGGGGACACCAGCACCCCCAACTCAGGAGGCAGGAGGGGGCTCTCCAGCCATGGTGGGTGCTGCAGAACCCCCAGGACCAGGGCGGGAGGCATGCGGGAGGTGAGGTAGGGGTGGAACAGAGCTGTGGGGCAGAGGGAGGCAGGCGAGGGGATTTTAAGCAGCAACATGGACTCAGAATTTAGGATTGGCTGCCCCCCTCCCTGCCCCATTCCCCACCCCCACCTGAGGACCCCTGAAACAATCCAGCCTGGGCTTCAGGGGTGCCTGAGGAAGGGAGCCCCTCTCTCACTCTCCAGACCTTTATCCTGAGCCTGCCCTAAGGGGTGAGGAATGGACGATGGGAGCTGACATTGGGGCATATCAGGGATCCAAGGAGGCCCCGTGTGACCCCCAGAAGGTAAGCCTTGATGACAAGGAGTGTGGGCTTGAAGGGGCGAGGACTGAGGTCCCAGGGGCAAGTCCAGCCCAGCGACCCCTCCCCCAGGAAGCTGAATCATAGCACCACCTAACACAGACCCCTCAGAGCCATCCCCAAGCAGGCACCAGGCAGGAGAGACGCCTCCTGGACAAGGTGTCCCTCAGCCCGGAGAGGCCCAGCAGAGCCTGGATCCCCGGGGTTGGGAGGAAACCAGAAACAGGCTCTTAGGAATGTCCCTTTGGCCCCGAGAGCCTCAGTTTCCATCTGTAACTCGGGTTGATGGCCTGCCATCCTCCAGGACTGCTGAGAACAAAATCCAAGTAGGGGTCCTAAACGCTGGGCCAGTTTTCCTTCACCCCAGACTCCAGATCCCCGGGTCAGCTGCCCAAACAAGATGCTAGAGCTCAGCCCTTTTCCTCCCCGCACCTTGGACAAAGCCCCAAGGACCCCAAGTGGACAGCAGCTGAGAATGGCCTGCCTCCCACTGTCCTGCGCCTAATTCAATCCTTCCTGCCCCCCTGCCTCCCCCCTGCCCCCTGCAGGGATGGACTCTCCCCACCCCACGGGCTCCTGCCAGTCTGGCCACCCTGCCTTCCCTCCCCACCCCCTCCCCTCTCGGCAGCTAATCTTAAATTCCTCACGGGCAGCATAGTGGCAGCAGCTCTGCACACACAGCTCGGCCAAGGCTGGGACTCACATGTTCTCCCTACAGTCCAGAGGGCAGGCAGAGGGGAGAAGGAGAGGAAGTTGAATTGGGGTAGAGACAGGCAGATGGGCGGGCATGCCTGTTCCTGCTGCCCCCACTGCCTGGGCCAGAGGCCAGCTGCCCGCGGAGTAGAGGGGCTGGAGAAAGAGGAGCATGAGCCCCCCCTGGAGGACAGTGGGAGGAAGTGGACTGGGGTCGCAGAGGGGTGTGTGGGTCAGGGGTGGTTGGGGACACAAGGCCGGAGTCCCAGGGCTATGGACTGCCAGGAACTGGACGGGGCAGGGAGGGGGGATCAAGGGGATGCAAGAGACGGCTGGAGGAGCCTTGGTCCCTGAAGTCATGGATGGGCCTGGGGTCATCAGGGTCAGGAGGATGGAAGTGGTCGCTACGGAAAGCCCTGCGCACCTGAGATAATGGGTGGGCCTGGGATCCACTGGGATCAGGGGGACAGAAGCGATGGCTGAGGGAGCTCTGAGCCACTGAAGTCATGGGTGGGCCTGGGGCTCACCGGGTTAGGGGTTGGGGGTCAAGACACACCTCTCGCAGACGCGCACGGTCCAGGCCGCGATGATCCAGGAGGAGATGCTGAAGACGAGCAGCACGGTGCCCGGGCAAATGGTCATGAGCGTCTTCATGACGAAGCGTGTGTTGAAGGTGATCTTGTTGAGCGCCCCGATGCTGCGGGACGAGGCATCGGTGAAGATCTTGCTGTGCAGCAGCATGACGCGGCCCAGCAAGTAGAGGCGCAGGAACATGGGGACGGACAGCAGCACGTCCACATCCGCCTCGGCCGCGGCGGGCGCGTACGTGAAGGCCAGCCGCGCCGTCCACGTGAAGCGGTAGTGGCCGGGCACCGGGTGGATGGCGCACACGGCCAGCTCCAGGGAGATGAGGAGGACGCGCTCGCACGTCATGGCAATGCGCCAGTCGTCCGCCCCGTTGTCCACCATGAAGAGCTGCGGAGGGCGGAGGGGCAGCGGGGGGTCTCAGACACACATCCACGCCCCCCAGCAAGACCCGAGATCACGCCTCCCCGGCAACACTCCTTACAGCCCAGGCTCGGCCACACTTCAAACTAAACGTGGGGCCGGAGGTCCACAAAACGTTACACACGGAGTGACCATGACCCAGCAGCCCCAGTCCTGGGCGGGATCCGCAAGAGAAATGAAATCAGGCGTTGGAACAAACTCTTGTCCACGCACAGCCGCGGCAGCACTGCCGACACCCGCCCGAAGTGGAAACAACCCAAGCGCCCATCAGAGGAAGAGAGGATGAACACGGTGTGTCCGTTCACAGAAAGGCGTGTTACTCAGCCACAGAGCGCTGGCACTCGCCACGGCGTGGACGGCCGTGCAAACATCAGGCTGAGGGGCGGAAGCCAGACACAAAGGCCTCTGCCTGGGCCCAGGGGCCACGCTGCCACCCCAGGGGGTCTGGGAGGTGGGGCCTTCAGATCTCCTGGAGTCTGCCCTGTGAGCTCCGAGACTTGATTAGAACCCATGCCCTTTGCGTCTCTTGGATTCTACCTTTGGAGGAGGAGTGTCTGAGTCACCGCTGGAGAAGCAGCTTACCTTAACCTCACCCAGATCTCACTTAGAGGACATTTCAATGAGGCTTTGGACTTGATGCTGAAATGGCTGAAGACTTTGGGGGATCCTGGGATGGAATGAGTGCATTTTGCATGGGAGAAGGACATGAATTTGGGGGATGGACCAGAGGGTGGATTGTTATGGGCTGAATCGTGTCCCCTCAAAATTCATATGCTGAAGCCCTAACCCTCAACATGACTGTATGTGGAGACAGGGCCCTTAGAGAGGTGACTAAGGTTAAATGAGGTCATGAGAGTGGGGTCTTATTACTACAGGACTGTGTCCTTAGAAGAAGTGGGAGAGTCTTGGCCGAGTGGCTCAGTTGGTTGGAGTGTCGTCCTGTACACCAGAAGGTTGCTGGTTTGATCCCTGGTCAGGATGTGTGTGAGAGGCTATTTTTTTCTCTCTCTCTTTCCCCATTCCTTTCTCTCTAAAAATCAATAAAAAATATATCTTTGGGCAAGAATTAAAATATAATTAATTCTTGGGTAAGAATTTGGGTAAGAATTAAAGAAGAAGAAGAAGAGGGAGAGACCCCAGGAATACATGCGCACAGGGAAAAGGCCATGTGAGGACACAGTGAAAAAGTGGCTGCCTGCAAGTCAAGGAGAGAGGCCTCACCAGGACCCCGTCCTGCCAGCACCTGATCTTGGATTTGCAGCCTCCAGAACTCAGCTGTGCAAAACGTCCTTCTTTCTTTTTATGGTCGAATAGTAAATAAGTGAATAATATATAAACAGACTATATTAATAATACAATGAGCCCTGGACGGTTTGGCTCAGTGGATAGAGCATCGGCCTGTGGACTAAAGGGTCCAGATTCGATTCCAGTCGAGGGCATGTACCTCAGGTTGCAGCTTGATTCCTGGCCCTGGTCAGAGCTTGTGAGGGAGGCAACCAATCGATGGGTCTCTCACGCTGATGTTTCCCTCTGTCTCCCCCCTCCCCTGCACTCTCCCTAAAAAAAAATCAATGGGAAAATATCCCTAGGTGAGGATTAAAAACAACAACATAATAATACGCCGAACAGCAAGGCCACTGTATGAATAGACCGCACTGGGTCTATCCATATGCCTGCTAACACACCTCTGACTTCTTCCCACTTTCTGGCTGTTGTGAGGAGAGCTGTCAGGAACATCTGGGCAAGTTTTTGCGTGGATGTTTTTGTTTCTCTTGCATCTACACCCAGGAGTGGATTTGCTGGATCATTCGGTAACTAACTCTGTGATGAACTGTTGGAGGAGCTGCCAGACTGCTGTTCCCAACGGCTGTACGCTCAGAGCGGCTTCCTTCCAGCTCAGCTGTCACTGTCCCCTTCTCTGCTGCCCTCAGCCACATCCAGGGTCCTTCCCGTGGGCCAGACCCTGGTGTCTTCATGGACATCTACACATGGTGCAACCCCGGAAAGGTTTTCCTCCACCCATTTCCTGCCAGACTCTCAGGGGTCAGAGGTCAGAGGTGAGGAGCCAGATCTGACAACCTTTGGTGTCCCTGGGACCTGACACCAGACCCAGGGGCTGTCCGCCCTCTGTGGGCAGGCCTGCCTCACATGCCCTGAGCCTGGTTTTGATTAATCCCCCAAAAGAACGAACCCCCCGGCCTGGGATAAACCTTTTAAATGTAGGGTCCTATTGAACACGTGAGGAGCCTGGTGCTAACCCTGGTTTCCACCGCCGTAAACCCTCAGAAGACCCCCAGGCTCCACATGGCCATGTGTGCTAGGCCCTAGTTCACCCCACCTCCCACCCTGTGCTCTGACTGACCCTTTCTCAAATAATCAATCAAAATTAAAACATAGACACATGTTCCAGGAGCCTTTAGAGTGGCTGAGAGGGTGTGTCTTCACAGAGACCCTTTTCTATAAGGAAGCTATCGGTCCTCTTACGTTTAGGGGGCGGGGGTTCCAGGTGGCTGGTGTGGAGGGAGAGGGGGCACCCCAGCCCATCTGGGCACTGACCTGGATTTCCCGGGCATGGTAGAGGATAACCAGACCCAGCAGGATGACTGTGGAGAGGCTGATGAGGCATTTGAGTGCAAATGAGTACAGGGACTCCTGGGCAGAGAGAGAGCAGACAGCAGGACGACGCTGAGGGGGGGTGGGCAGCCCTCTGACCCTCATACCTGGGCACTTCACTCGGAAAGTGGCACTCCTGCCCCTACTCGCTAGGCCTGGCCTTAGAGTAAGATGGGTCAGTGCTTTACAGTTGGTGAGGCCTGGCTCCGTGTGGCTGTAGGACTTCAGAATGTCGAAGGCCTGGCCTCCTGCAGGCTCGGTGTGTCGCGGGTTACAAGGCCCAGCCTCACACGGACACAGCTCTTCAGAGTTTATATGGCCTGTTCTCACCCAGGCACAGCATTTCCCAGCTTACAGGCAGCCAGCCCTGATCTCTCTCTGGCCTCACACTCTCTCAGGCAGCACTAAGGGACCCACAGCCAGGCTCATCACCTGCCCCAAGTGCTGGGGGGCGGGGGTGACGCTCTTTCCCTGCTCTCCACCCAGACCTTGTCTGGAGCTCCCCCAGCCTAGGCATATCCTGGGGGACACCCCTTACCCTACCTTGAGACAGGGTATGGCCTTTGGTGCAAGTGGGGGAATGGACTGGATTCTCCGTCCCCCATCTGCAGTCTCCCTGCCACCCCAGGAAGTGGGCACAACAGGATCCCCAGGAGCCCCCCACCTCCCATCTCCAGGGCCCCCTGTATCCCCCATCCTCCTCTCCTGGGGCCGATGTGTCCTGATCCCATGCCCAAGGGAGCCAGGTGTGCCAGGCAGGGCCTCTGTGGGGGTGCTGGATAGGGTTTCCCTGAGGTGCCAGGGGCAAGGGCCATGCCTACCTTAGTGTAGACCCCCCAGGACAGCTCCGTCTCTGTCACCATGACAACGATGCCAAACATGCCAAAGATGAGGGCGTAGTCACTGAGGCGCTTCCGCTTCTCGAAGAGCACCCGCCGGTGGCCCAGCCGGTGGCCCACGTTGGGGGGCCTCTTGGAGCCCCGCTGCCCACCCACCTCATCCTCCTCCTCGTCTTCCTCCTCCTCCTGGTCCTGCGGATGCCCCAGGGGGCTGCCGGGTGAGAGCCCGCCCAGGTCGTTCTTGGCCACCACGACTTGCAGGCCTGGGCTATGTGGGGGCTGCAGGGGGCAGCTGGCCTCGGCGTCCGGAGGGTCTCGGGTCAGGGCCCCCAGTCCGCCTCCCAGCGGCCGCCCCCCACATCCATTGTGGCTGTGGTTGTTCATGCCTATGTGGGTGCCGGGGTTGGGCTCACTGCAGGCTGCCTGGGGCCCGGCATGGCTCAGCAGCTGGGCTCCCACGCTGACCTGCAGGGGCAGGAGGGACATGGTCATGCCAACTGACCAGCGGGCCCGGGACCGCTGCTGCCAACTCCAGAACAATCTGAGACTTGGGAGGCCGTCAACTCAGGGCAGCTGACACATGGGTTTGCCAGCCTAGAAACACCCGAGTCAACCTATTTCCCTCCCCTGCTGAAACCCTCAAACCTGCTCGTGGCTCCCCAGGGTCACTGCGTGAAAACCAAACTCCCCACAGCGGCCAGGAGGCCCTCTGGGGTCCAAGTCCCACACCATTCATCCTTGTCAGTCTCCCCAGAATCACTCTCTTCCAGAAACACTGGCCTCCCGCTCACCTATTGCAACCAGCGTGGCCCTGCCTCAGGCCTTTACACATGCTGTGCCCTCCACCTGGAAAACCCTCTATCTGACCTTTGCCCACTGACTTTCTGGGTCTCCAAGAACCCAGGCAAGGCCTGGCACGTAGCCAATACCCAGGAAACCCTTCCGTGTGCCCTGGCGTTGAACTGGCAGGTTTGCCTGGGAGGAGCAGGGGTCATGCAGGTGCACAGTCGGGAGGTGATTCCAACCCGGGCTAGTCTCCCGCGGACCTTCAGGCTCTTGGACAATTTAACCTCACTTTATGGAGCCTCCAGTTCCTCCCCTCACGCTGCTCCAAGGCCTTAACACACGCGCGCAGTTCAGGATAGGGCTAGGGTAACGTTGGGGACTGAGGCTGTGGCTATAGAGAGACCCCCAGCTCCCTCCTGCCTCGGTGGAGGGAGGTCAACGGTCTCCAAACAGATTCCAGGACCAACATGGCAATCTGGAACTTAACTCTAAGATCCAAGAACGGAAGCTCTAGGGCCTGTGGGACATGCTCAGTCTGGCCCTGTGACACTGGGCCAGCCTCAGTTTCCCTGCCAGTTCAATTGCCCAACATCAATGACCCTGTCTGCTGGGTGCTGACTTGCCAGACCCACCCCAGCCTACTCTCTAAACCTTGCACGCCGCCTGCTGTCACCTGCCAACCATCTTCACAGTTTATACGGGCTGGTCTCCTGCAGGCCCAGCATTCAGTGTCTAATGCTGTTCCCTACCCCGGACATTCCCCACCCCCGATCTATCACATATTAGTCTCTATATTTCACACCAATTTTATCTTAAATCTTTGAAATATCCCCAAGAGGTGGGGTCCTGGGATTTGACCAGTTTTATAGATGGGGAAACTGAGGCACTATGCTATGATGGGACTGTCTCCTTAAGGGTAGATTCTGGACCACGCTGCCCCAAAGTGTGACCCCCTCTTTGAAAAGGCTAAGGCAGCATGCACCGGGGACTGGGAGAGGGACCGTGTGCACACAGGACATCTCCCTGGCCCTGAAACCATGCTTTGGGGGTGACAGGTGCACAAACTGTCATGTCAGGACATGCCAGCATAAGCCATGCTGCTGGGCAGGGCATAGGTGACCTTTGCCAGAGCTCTATGCATGCCAGGACCACTGTCCTTATCTGGTGCCCCAGGCTGGGCATGGCCTGCTCACTGGGGGTCCCCAGATGCTGGTACCAGCACCCAGAAGTGCAAGAAACATTCCGTCCACGGTGGGTGAGCTCAGGAGTCTTAGAACATGTTCCTCCCTCACCACTACCACCCATCACATCAACCAGGCTGTGGCCACCTGTGGCCTGACACTCCGCAATTTCTAAGGCCTGGCCTCCTGCGAGCTTGGCACTTCACAGTTTCTAAGGCTGACCTTGGCCCTGATCTCTGTGTATGCGTCTCACAAACACTGGGGTGCTGTGCTCCTCCTGGGCTGGAGCCCTGCCTGTCACCCTAAGGGCTTTTGGCTGCTAGACGGGTCTGGGAGCTTGTCAGCACAGCAGCCCCAGACCCTGCCCTTGCCTGGGAGAATAGGAAACTCCAGGTGCCCCTCTCACCATCCTTCCTGAAAGTGCAAATCCTTGCTGGGGGTTCTGGGGGAACAGGCAGGAGAGGCGGGGGCCCACAGACGACCTTCGGAAATGCACCAATGAGGATGCAATCTGGGGATGTGACTCAGCCACCCAACACACAGGCCAAATTCAGTCATTTGTCGGCCATGTTGCGCCTGGCCTGGCAGCTGAGTCCTAAGGTGCCCTGGGCAGAGTGAGACGGGGGAGTGGGCTTCCACGCGAGCAGAGGGTGGAGGCAGCTCATCATGTTAACACGCCCCTCGTGCTTACTGTGGGCTGAGCTCTTTATCAGAATGATCACTATCTCTCCATCGCCACTCGGCAAGGCAGGTGGTATCCCTGACCCCATTTTATAGACAGGAGACGAGGCTCAGAGAGTTTCAGTACCTTGCCCAAGGTCACACAGCCAGGAAGGGCAGAACTAAGTCAGTGCCAACTGGGGGAAGGGAGGGAGGTGGGTGGCAAGATCTGCCTGACTCCCTCTTGATGAGCTACCATCTGGAGAGGGAGCCAGCCCGGCCCTATCCTTGAGGGCCCCAAAGCTCAGGGCACAGGCATGATGGGTGCCCGTGCCCTACTGTGCCCTCTGAGAAAACACAAGGACAGAGTAGTTTGCCTGAGATCCCACAGGAGGAGACACAGCCTTTGCTAAAGGCTGAGTGGGACCAGAGGGACCTGGGGGACAAGAGGCCTCTTCCCTTCCCAGGTATACTTCCCCCACCCCCACTGCAACCTGGACCTAAAGTTGGGGTCCCTAGGACCCTCAGGGATTCTCAAAGACCCAAGAGCCCCCCTGAAGCCCTGGGCAAGGTTGGGGTGTCCATTAAAGGCTGTGTGTTTTTTTTTAGTGAAGTCTCTCAAGTTCTCCAAGGAGCGCCCCTAAATGGCGAGTGACACCCTATGGGTTGCGTTTGGTTGTGAGGGATCCTGGAATGGCCCAATTGTCAGATGTGTCTGGAGCTTGAGATCTCCATTCGCTGAAGGCCAGGGCAGGAGGGCGAGCAGAGCTCCCTTCCACACCATCCCAGAAGACACTGTGGGAACCGTGTGAGCCAAATGGGACAGGGGCACTCAGGAGGGCTCCGGAGGGACTGAAGAAGGCGGGCGGGCGGCAGGAAACAGGGTGCTCTCCCACTCAAAAGGACGACAACGAAACCCAACAGACCCCAAAGGCTCTCCAATGAGCCTTTTCACAAACGACAGCTGGTTGCAGTAGCTGCTGAGGGACCCTCTGGCATCCTAGCCGGCAAAGTCAGCTCCTCCGCTGCCTCTTCGGCAAAGCCACATCTTGGTGTCCACCCAACAGGGTGGGTGGCCAGATCTCATGTGGAAAATCTTAGCCTGTGGCCATGGATACACCGGCCACAGTACCGCTGCTCAGCACCAAGCTTTGTCCTTCACAGATGGACCAGGAGAAGGTGCCCCCTGACCCCTCAGTTCCCAAGGCAGAGCCCCTTGTGAGGCAAGATGCCCACCACGCCGTTTCCAGGAACCATGGCCAGAAGCACACGGTCAAACCTTCTGGGATGTGTGGACAAGTCGTGGGTTGTGTGTCCCTGTGGAGGGGGCGGGGATGGACCTTGGGACCCCTCTGGCATTCCAGCACTCTGGGGCCCTAACTCTGTAGGGTGGACAGGATGCACTCACCCTCCCTCCCGATGGACTGCCCAGCACCGGTGCAGTGAGGTGCTGGCTGGCTGCCTGATCTCTCGGGCATGCCCCCCATCACCACCATCAGGGACCTGCCAGCAGTCAGCAGGGTGCCATCAGCCTGCCCTGCCCTGCCCTGCCCTCCCCAGGCTGCCTCCACCAGCGCCGTGCACACTGCTCCCTCTCCATCAGCTCTCCCATCCATGGGCCGCCCTCCAGGATAGCGGGCAGTGCCCTGCGCGGGGTGCCCCAATCTCTGTGCAAGGTGAGCTGGGCTGGCTGACCCCTACCGTGGCGCCCCTGACTGCTGGATCCAGGGGCCAGAAGCGAGTCAGTCCCGGGTCACTGCCTTCACCCTGAGAACACCCCCCACCGTATCTATGGAGTTTGGAGACTCACCCCCGAAAAGAGAACCCAGCACCCGCCCCATCCGGGATCGGGGTCCGAGACTCGTCACTCAACCTGGCAGTGCACAGACACACATGCCCTTCCCCGCGTCCCCAGCCCCAAACCGCGTCCCCCTCCCGGACGTGCCTCCCTTCCCCGGCACCCCCGCCCACCCTACCCCATACCTGCGGGGCTCGGCTCAGGCGGGCGGACGAGGCTGGAGGAGACAGGGTCCCGTGCGGACAAGGACCCGCAGGACGGGGCCGGGGCCGGGGCCGGGGCCGGGGTCTCGGCGGGGACGGGCAGCGGCGGCGGGACGGCGGGCCCGACGGCGGCGGGGCGGGGGGAGGCGGTGGCGGCGGCGACAGCGGGAGCATCCCCCGCCGCCCGGTGCACCGGCGGGGCCGGGGGGGCGGTGAGCGCCCGCCCGGGCCAGGAGAGGAGGGGGCGGCGCGACGCGGGCGGTGCAGCCAATTGGCTAAGCCCGATTGGCCCCGCCCCCAGCGACCCCGCAAGCCCCGCCTACATTTAAAGATCCCTTATTCCGGGTGCTCGCTGTTCCCCCCCTTCCCCCAGCGATCGGAGGCTCCTCAAACTCGCCCTCTTGCTTCGCGCGACAGAGCGGACATTAGCCAAACCACTACACCGGTCGCTGACAGCCTTTAGGAACTCCTAGCCACCCCTTCCCCAAATCAGGTCCCCCAAACTCCAGGTGTCCCTCAACCTCTGTGCTCCAGGACAACTTGGCAAAGCGACTGGACACCTGTCCCCACCCCTAAAATGACCTTTTCACACAGCAGCTCCTCCGTGTCTTCCCCAGCCCCACATCTGTTTTCTTCCTGGCCTCAGCTTTGTACCTGGTCAGGATCTGTTTTGTTTCCTCTGAAGCCCAGAAAATAGCTGGATGGAATGAATGAATGCATGGACCCCACAGCTTGGGCAGGGGGTGGTCCCAGGGGTGGGTAAGGGCAGTGAAGCTGAGCAGGGACAAGTGGCAGGAGGTGACTCCTGTCTCCTCCTCTCGAGAGCCTGTTCTTCATTCCAGCCCGATGGGGACACCCCGAGGAAGGCCTGGTTGAGGAGACAGTGCCCAGTGCTCTGATGGTTGAGAAGTGGAGGCCTGGGGAACACTCATCCCCTGCCATGTCCACAGGGCACCAGGAATGGGGTTGTGGCGACTCTAAAGGGGTCATTCCCTGCGTGCAACAGCCTTCCTGCATCCCCCCATTTACCCCCCACTCCCACCCAGGTCTCCCATCTCCCTCAGCTGTTCCCACCTCCAGGCCTTTGCCCTGGCTCTTCCCCGGCCTGGGCTGCCGGGGGCTCTTTCTAAACTACTGATGAAGGCAACCACACCTCCCTTGGGGTCTGGCACATATCCTTGCACCACATTCATTGTCCCGGCCCACATACGGGTCCCTGCCCCACAGCAAGCATTCATATCACGCCCACAGGCTGACCCTGGATACACAGGCTGCAGTGAGGGCCCTGCAACATCTGCCACTTTCTGAATTCAAGTCCAACATGTAAACATCCAGAAATATACAAAAGCACCAGCCACTGCCACCCCCACCCCCACCAGAGGCCTCTGCAGGCCTCCTCTGGAAAGACACTTTTTGTCCTTTGAGCTCCCCTGTGCTGAGGGATCAGCGACTCCCTTCAAGGGACTGACCTTAGGATGGTCAACCTGGTGAGTGACCACCTACCTCCTGCCCAAGTCCGCCTGCTGCCTGCTTGGACCTCACCTCTCAAAGACAAGGCTGGTGGTAGACAGGAGCTGGGGGGATGGATGGGGTCCACCTGGGTCTCCATTCCAGACAGAGCCCCTCAGTCCATGGTTGGCCAGGAGGACTGGAGTATGGCTGGGTGTCCCAGGACTCATTCCCCAGGAAATGGCCTACGGACTGGGCAAGGGAGAGGCTGGTGGCTGAATAGGAGCCTTTCCTCCTGGACATAGGTACAGGAGAGCTGGGAGAGCCTCATAGAGCTGAGGGACCCAGCAGGAGTCGCCTGGGCAGGGATGGCCTGGCCACCCCCCAAAGCTCCCAGCTGTGTACCCACAGAAATCCCAGCCCTATCCTGGGCCTAACTGATGGCTACCTGGACAGAGGTGAGGCTGGACGCTCGGTCCCCTGTGAGCAGGGTGGGATGAAGAGTGGGAAAGGTATTCACTCACTCATCTACTCACATATCCACAAGCCTCTTCTCTGATGCTGGTGCTGGGGACATCTAGTCTGAGACAGATACAAACCCGCCCATCTTGGAGCTGAAGTTCTAGAAGAGGAGAATAATCCTCTCCAAACTAAGAACAAACAAGAGTTCTAGGTAAAGGTGTTGGGAAAAGGGATGGGGAGACTTTTACTGGGGGGATCTGGAGATCCTGGGGGATCTGCCTCAGAAGAGGGAGCATTGAAAGGGGCACAGGAGCTGCACGGGATGAGCTGGGAGAAGGGTGCACCTGGCAGAGGCCGCTTCAAGGGCATAGGCCCTGAGGCAGGACCAAGAAGGGCATTTGGAGACCAGCAGAGTTAGAGGGAAGAGGTAAACAGGGTGGGGCAAGTCAGGGATGGGGGGGGGGAGGGAGAGGGGGTAGAGGTCACACCAGCAGGGCTATGTGTGGGAGGACTCTGAGCAGAGCAAAAGTCCTGGAGGGTTAAGCCCCCTAGGGTCCCGGAAATTGCTGAGGCAGAATGAGGAACAGGGGCAAGCGTCCTGGAGAGCTTATTCCTAGGGCCTCCAAATTCAAGGACTTGGAGAAGTCTCCTTTGTTCTATCAGCATATATTGAGCACCTTCTGTATGCAAGGCTTATACCCTGAAATGGGGATACTGTGGTGACAAAAGCACAAAAAAACCACACCAAACTTATGGTTTCAGGCCAGTGGGCGAGATAATATCTTGATAAATAAATAACTACAGCCTTGGCCTGTGTGTATCAGTGGTTAGAGCGAGGGCCTGCATATCAAAGGGTCAAAGGTTCAATTCCTGGTCAAGGGCATGTACCTGAGTTTCGGGTTTGCTCCCCACCCTGGGTCAGGGAATTGCAGAGGCAACCACTCAATGTGTCTGTCTCCCCCTCACGTCAATGTTTCTCTCATTCTCTCCCTCCCTCCCTCCCTCCCTCCCTCCCTTCTGCTCTCTTTGAAAAGCAATGAAAAAAATATCCTCAGGTGAGGATTATAAATAAATACATAAAGGGTGGGTGAGAAGGGTCAATGGGGAGGAGAAGGGGACACCTGTAATACTTTCAACAATAAAGGTAAGTTTAAAATAAATAAATAAAACTGATTCTTGCAGAAGATACACAGAGGAAATGAGGAAAAGGAGGGGTGAGGAGGAGCCGCATCTGGCACCCCCTGTTTCTCCCCACTGGCAGTCCACTGGGCCATCAGTCCCTACTCTGGAGGAGGAGGTGAGAACCTGGGGGTGACAGGAAGGCAGGAAACCCCCTGTGTCATAAGCACAGTCCCCTCAAAGTTGCTGAGGTCCAGGAGCCCCCTGCCATACCCATGGGGCCCTGCCCTGAGCTGCCTTGTCCACTCAGGAAAAGAAAGAGCAAAGAGCTGCTCCCTAAGGGCTGTCTCCAGGGACTGAGGCCACCGAAACCTGGTGGTGAAAATCTGGTAGGGAGTTCAGCCTTTTCATCCTGGGTCAACTTCCCCCTTCCGGCTGTGTGACCCTGGGTAGGTCACCTAGCCTCTCTGAGCAGGCTCTCTACCACACGTGATCAGAGAAAGTGGACAGTGATTCTCAGGGGGGCTCTAGAGAACATAGTCACCATCATGATTATTATTATTATACTGTTACTATTATTTCAAAGGTTGGCACTTTTTCTTAAGTCATCAGCTTTTCTATCCAATCTCTGGGCCACCCCCACCCCCAAAGGGATCTACTCACCCTGGGGTGTAGGGATCTTCCGGACGAGCCACCACCAAGGGGACTGTCTCCTTCAGTCCTGCTGGGTTACCACTTGGCTGGTGGGGGGCTGTGGCCACCTTTCTTTCCCCCTTGACCTGTAAGGACCAGACACAGGGGTAGGGTGGAGGCAGGGCCCTAGGAGGACAGGGTGCAAACACCTCCCAGGTGGCAATGGTCTTTACAGCAGATATGAGGTCTGGATCACCTGGAAAGTTTTAAGGAAACTTCAGATTGGTGGCATAGACCATCCAGTGTAGCCGTTTCCTTCTTCAGGACCCTCAGTGAGTCCCTCCATATACCTACCTCATGCCAGGCCACCTCCCTGGAAGCCCCACCTTCTTCCACTGGATACTGCACTCCTAAGGTTCTATCTGACTTTCCTCATATTGTTCCCTGTCCTCTGCCCAGTTCCTTTCTCACAAGGAGATCTGAGTGGGTAAGGTTGGAGCGGGCTGAGGATGAAAGCATCAGGGATCAATGGCTTGAGCAGCTCTATTCTTGGCTACCCCCCAAATCCTGCCCCTGTCCACTGCTGTCCTGGGGCCTGTAGCTCCCTTATGGTATCCCCTGTCTGTTCAGGATGGTCTGCAGAGTTCCCATATGAGCACACAGTGCCCATCCTGGAGGAGGAGGAAGAAAGGAACACAGAGCAGCCCCATGGTGGGGGGAGTGGGAGGGCACAGCCAGACCTCAGGAGGCCCCTTTGGCTGTGAATGTTCCAGCTGCCCTTTCTCTCATCAGGGGTCTGAGGCGGGGCCAATGGCCACCTACATGGCTCAGGGGCTGCTGCCTGTTCCAGCCAGGTGCACCTCGGAGCTGACGATGACCCTAGGGGTCAGGGAGCCAGGATCATCCCCTGGGCAGGGGCATCAGAATAAATGGTATTCAACCAGCTCACAATGTGCTGGCTCACCCATATGCCAGACCCCTGCCCCCCTCCCCCCGGGGACTTCCTTTGAGTTGGGTAGCCTGAGGAAGGGGTTGGACATATGGGGTGGGGGTGGGGGTAGGGGGACGACTAGAAACCTGTGAGCCTGGAGGAGGGAGCCAAGCAGGGCAGAGAGACTCGGGGAGAGAGGAACCCTCCATCTCCCGGTTCTGGGGTCCCCAGACAAGCTCCTCACACCTGCAGTGAAGTGCAGGGAGCAGAAAACCCTAATGCTGATACGAGCCTGGCTTCTGGGGTTAGTGAGTCAGCCACAAACCCAGCTCAGCCCCTGCTCATCTGGGTGACCTTGGGTAAGCACTAACGGGTCTGTCAGTGAGGCTGTTGGGAAGGGGGAGAGGAGCAGGGAAGAGAGCTGAGCGCCAGCTTCCAAGCACAAAAGGCTGGCAGGTGCCGTGCGTGTGGGGGAGTTCCCATCCACTCTGCCTGAGGCGGGGAATCCCGCCACACTGGGAGAGAGATGACTGGGGGTGAGGGGCTGGAAGGGGGCAATAAGACCAGACCTTTCCTCTCCCTTTACCCCACTGAGGGCTGCCTAGGAGGTCCTCAAGTCCTCATCTTCAACGGGGCAGGGGGAATGTCTCTGAGCCCCAAACTGCAGTAGCAGGAGCCCCCTCCTCAAAGGGGTGTGGGGGTGTGGAGCTGACTTGGGGCTTGGTGTTGCGGGGTATGGAATGGGGTTTCTCTCCCTCCCGAAGCTCCCCCTCTGAATTCCCCGAGTCGGCACGCCCCTCCCACAAATATGCCCCTCACAGCTCTGCGGGGACCTCCACCCGGACCGGGACACCCCGCCGCACTGCCGACTCACTGTCTGGAGACCGCCGGCCGCTGCAGCCGGAGCCCCGCGCCTGGCCGAAGCTCGAAGGCAAGTGCAAGGCAGGGCAAGGGCGTGAGAGCAGAGGGTGGGAGCGCGCCGCCGCAGAGCGCCCCCTCCCCGTGGTGGGTGGGGGGGGCACCCACCGCTTGAAAGGGGAAGTGCCGCTGCTTGACCGCCCTCCCTCCCACGTTGCTTTGTTGGGGATCCCCCTCTGGGTCTGTAAGCTCCCTCCCCTCACGCGCGTGCCTGCAAACCTCAGAGAATGGTTCCAAGAGCTGGAGGGACCCTCTGCCGCCTCAAAGAGCTCATTTCACAGATGGGGACCCGAGATCCTGAAAGGGGGTGTCCCTGGCCAGGGCCCAGCACCCCAGCAGCACAGATTACTGCTGTCCCCCTACCTCTGCGGGTTGCTTTCCTGTGTCAGAAAAGCAGCAGGGGAAAGCAATTAAACACCCCCACACCCTGAGCGGGTTCTGGGGTCTGGGTGGGGGCAGTGGGAACCCCGAGGCCTCGCGGACAGCTGGTGATGCTGCCCAGGCTGGAAGGTCCCGGCGAAAGTGGGGGTGCCCTGGATGGCCAGAAAACAAGCCACGGAAAACTTCTCTATGCCATTGTTGGGCTATGAAGTCTCCCCCTCTCCCCTCACTATTGGGGTACCCGCTGAGCGTGAGGGACAGAGACCTGGGCAGCAGCTTGTGAAGGTCACGCTGCCAAATTAGAACAATGCCGCTCCCCTGTTTCGGGTCACTAAGGGCTGAGCACCTGCGGTGACCTTGGTCCTGCCCAGGCTGCCTGAGCCGGTTTCACTTCAGCACCTGGACAGCGCCCACTTCTGGGGGTCCTTTCTGCTCTGGGGAGTCTGTGAGGGTGCCTGCTACGTTTTGCCGTTCCCCTCCAGCTCCCCACCCCCATGAAACGTGGTGCCCTCGAGATCAAAATTCTCCCCACGCCACCCCCTGTCCCACCCAACCTCTCTAATCCCTACCCACCTTCTGCCTCGGCCTGGAGAGAGGGGGGCGGGTTTCCTCTTGGGAGCCAGAGCGCTTCTTCTACAAGCCTCCGTCCTTTGTCGTTGTTGTGATCTCCCCCTCTTTTCTTCCATTCATTCTAAAAATAGCCCTCTCCCTTCAAGCTCCCCCCCCCCCCCACAACTGGTCGGGAGGATCTCCTGAAAGATAATGTGATCCCTGGG
>PVJC01024242.1:0-25701 GCA_004026665.1 Murina feae
GGGACCCAGGCCTGCAGGGGAGGACAGTTGGGGGGGACCAGGCTGGTAGAGGAGGGCAGTTGGGAGGGACCCAGGTGTGCAGGGGAGGACAGTTGGGGGGGACCCAGGCCTGCAGGAGAGGACAGTTGGGAGGGACCATCCTGGCAGGAGGAGGGCAGTTAGGGGTGATCAATCTGGCACAGGAGCAGTTAGGCGTTGATCGGGCTGGCAGGGGAGTAGTTAGGGGCAATCGGCAGATGAGAGGTTGGGAGCCAGCAGTCTTGGATTGTGAAAGTGATGTCCGACTGCTCGTTTAGGCCCACCTGTGGAATCGGGCCTAAATGGGCAGTCAGACATCCCTCAAGGGGTCCCGGATTGGAAAGGGTGCAGGTTGGGCTGAGGGACACTACCCCCAACCCCCACTTCCACTCCGTGCATGAATTTTGTGCACCGGGCCTCTAGTAACAAAATAAAAAGGGGTCTTTGTCAATGATTTTTTTTATTGTCAGCAGAGTGGGATAATTTAAATAGCAGTGAAATCTTTCTTTTTAAGGTGATTATATTCCATTTTATCCATAATGGAATTAATGCTTACATTAATATCTCTTTAGACCTAGCTCATTCGGCTACAGTATCTCACAAAATGATATGTTGTATTTTTATTTTAATTCAGCGTGCAATATTTTGTTATCCTTTAACTCATGGATTATTTAGTAGTGTGTTATTTATCTTCCAAATATTTAAAGGAATTTTCAGATAGCTTTCTGTTAATGATTTGAAAAAAATTTTTTAAAATATATCTTTATTGATTTCAGAGAGGAAGGGAGAGGGAAAGAGAGATAGAAACATCAATGATGAGAGAGAATCATTGATTGCCTTCCTCCTGCACATCCCCTACTGGAAACCAAGCCTGCAACCCAGGCATGTGCCCTTGACCAGAATCAAACCTGGGACCCTTAAGTCCGCAGCCTGATGCTCTGTGCACTGAGCCAAATCAGCTAGGGCTCTGTTAATGATTTTTAACCTAATTCCTTTGTAGTTAGAGAACATACTCTGTATGATTTAGTCCTTTTAAATTTATTGAGTTTTGTTTTATTGCCCAGAATGATTTATTTTGGTAAATGTTTTATTCACTTGAAAATAATGTGTTAGTCTATATTAGTTGTTAGATTGTTCCATCTAATGTCAATTAGCTCAAGTCAGTTGACAGTGTTTAAGTTTTCTGCATTTTTAGTGATTTTTCACTATTGTCTACCAAGGGCTGAGAGAGGTATGTTGAATTCTCTGGCCATAATTCTGAATTTCTTTTTCTTTTTGGTTCTGAAACATGGGGTTCAGAGTACAGATTATTTCTGTGGGTCCTTGCCCTGTGAAATTTGAAGAATAAACTCATGGACTAAAAGATTTCTTTAATAAAAATGTA
Source organism: Murina feae (assembly GCA_004026665.1). NCBI lineage: Eukaryota > Metazoa > Chordata > Mammalia > Chiroptera > Vespertilionidae > Murina > Murina feae. The sequence goes on from PVJC01024242.1 coordinate 1,403, forward strand.
GAAGTTTATTGGAAGCATATACAAACTCCATCTAGGCAGGGGGTCCCCAAAGGGCAAAAGTCTGCTTTCTCTTCTCTCTCTCATGGTAAAAAAAAAATCTAAATCCAAAATCTGTTTCTTCTGAGTCTTTTTGTCTCCGGAATTAGCTACATGTATATTTAGTACTAGGGGCCCAATGCACAAATTCATGCACCTTGAAAGGAACTGTGGGCCGTGAGATTTTGGGGGGAACAGGGGTGGGTCTCGACCCATCCTCCATGCCCCCTCCTGCCACAGCCCCTGATCCCCTGTCTATTTACATGGCATATCTTTTCCCATTCTTTGGCTTTCAAACTATGTAAATCTGTAAAGTGTTTCTTACATATGTAGTTGAGTCTTGTTTTTCTCTCCAAGGTGACAGTCTTGTTTTTTAATTAAGATATTTAAGCTATTTATTTTTAATAGTTATTTATATGATTCAGTTTAAATCTATTGCCTTGCTATTTGCCCTACAATTTCTTAACCTTTTACTCTTTTTCTGCCATCTTTTGAATTAATTATTTTATATTGTTTTTTCTCTTTTATTAGCTACTAGGGGCCCGGTGCACAAAAATTTGTGCACTTGGGTTGTGGGGGGGGTTCCCTCAGCCCGGCCTGTGCCCTCTCACAGTCTGGGACCCCCTCAGTGTGTGTCCTACTGATAGCCACAGTCTGGCAGGCGCCGTGTGTGTGTGCGTGTATGTGTGTGTGTGTGTGTGTGTGTGTGTGTGTGTGTGTGAGTTCGTGAGTTCACTGGCGGGCTGCCCCCAGCCACATCAGAGGCTCAGAGCAGGTGCCCTGTGTGTGTGTTTGTGTGTCTCTCTGTCGGGGCCTGCCCCCAGGCACACTGTGGAGGCTTGGAGCAGGACCCCTCTGTGTTGATATGTCAGGCTCCTGACATGACCTGCTTCTTGTTCTCTCCCTTGAGCTGTGGCCAGGGCTGTGTGCTGCCTGTCTGCCACACTTGCCTGCTCATTGATCACTGGGGTGGCCACAGGGAGCAGGCCCCACTGGGGGCTGCCCAGTTCCCTCTCCCCAAGAATTTGCTTCCCTGCTCTGATCGCCATGGTGGCGGCGAGGGGAAGGTCTTGCTGGGGGCTGCCCGGGGCTCCTGCGCCCTAGCTCTCCTGCTCCGGCTGCCAGGTGAGGGGAACGTCTTGATGGGAGCTGCCCTGGGCTCCCACGCGTTAGCTCCCCTGCTCCGACCACTATGGTGGCGGCGAGGGGAAGGTCCTGCGGGGGGCTGTCCGGGCTCCGGCGCACTAGCTCCCCTGCTCTGACCGAACCCCGATGGACCACACCCACCACCGCCCACCGCCACTGCCCGCCCCGCATCCGCCCGCCCCGGCCCCACCCCCGCCGCCCAACCCACTCCCTCACCACTGCCCGCTGCCGGCCACGCTGCACCCACTGCTGCTCGCTCTGTGACTGCCAGCCTCCATCCTGGCTGGGTTAATTTGCATACAGCCACTCTGATTGGCTGGTGGGCGTGGCTTAGGCATCTTGGAGAGGTGGTCAATTTGCATATTGCTCTTTTATTAGAGTAGATACCAATTTGTTAGATTTTAGTGGTTGCTTTATGGTTTATAGTGTACATCTGGAACTTAATAGAGATTACTTTCAAGTAGAGTATACCACTTTATCGTATATAATAAAAGGCTAATATGCAAATCGACCAAACAGCAGAACTACTGGTCACTATGAAGCGCACTGACCACCAGGGGGCAGACACTCAACGCAGGAGCTTCTCCCCGGTGGTCAGTGTGCTCCCACAGGGGGAGTGCCACTGAGCCAGAAGCCGGGATCACAGCTGGCGAGCCCAGCAGCGGTGGCAGGAGCTTCTCGTGTCTCTGCAGTGGCGCTAAGGATGTCTGACTGATGCTTAGGTGGGGAGAAATCCTAAGCTGTCAGTCGGACATTCCCCAAGGGCTCCTGGATTGCAAGAGGGCATAGGCTGGGCTGAAGGACCCCCATCCCATCGTGCACGAATGTGGTGCACTGGGCTTCTAGAATCTTAACTAATAAAAGCATAATATTGAAATTGACCGTTTCTTCGGGACGCCCAACAGCCAATCAGAGTGACTGTATGCAAATTAACCCAGCCAACATGGGGGCCGCCACTCACAGAGTAAATGGCAGCTTCCATTGCAGCAGGAGTGAAAGTGAAACTGCCTGCGCGTTTATCCTTGCCTGAAAGCAAAACATGTTTGCAACAATGTATAAATCATAGAATCCTCGGGAGCTGAAGGAAACAGCAGGCTGGGCCTGAGTCTAAGAGTAACAACATTGTGTCATTATAGAAGCTGCGAGCTGAAGCAGAAAGGAGGCTTCTTATTAGGCCTCGCCTTAAAGGAACAGCATCAATTATAGAACATAAACAAACCCCAGAAACCTGCGTCCAGCCAGCCTTGCTGGAACATTGGGTCAGTGGGAGCTGTGGGCAGCCTTAAAGCCCCTTACCCAGGCTGGTCAGGCACGCCAGCAGGTTGACATCCCCAGAGGGGTCCCAGCCTGTGAGAGGGCACAGGCCAGGCTGAGGGACCTCCCGAGTGCACAGAGCGGCGGCAGGGCGGAACAGCGCAGGACCCAGGACCGGTGCGTGAGAAAGAGGCGGCAGGGTTGGCGGCCTGCTTGGCAGCTCCCCAGGCCTTTTGCGGGGCACCGGGGAGCAGGAAAGAGGCAGTGGGGCCCGAGGGCCTACTTGGTGGCCCCTCAGGCCCTTTCAGGGGCTCCGGGGAGCGGGTAAGAGGTGGCAGGGGGTTGGCGGCCTGCTTGGCAGCTGCCCAGGCCCTTGGAGGGGCATCGGGGAGTGGGAAAGAGGTGGCGAGGGGTCTCGGCCTGCTTGCCGGCTGCCCAGGCCCTTTGAGGGGCATCGGGGAGCGGGAAAGAGGCAGCAGGGGGTCAGTGGCCTGCTTGGTGGGCTTCCCAGGCCCCTTGCAGGGCACCGGGGAGCGCGAAAGAGACGGTGGGGGGGGTCTCGGCCTGTTTGGCGGCTGCCCAGGCCCTTTGCGGGGCACCAGGGAGCAGGAAAGCAAGGCTGCAGGGGCTGGGGTCTTGCTTGGCAGCTCCCCAAACCCCTTGGTGGCACTGGGGAGTGGGAAAGGAAGGCAGCAGGGGACTGGTGAGTGGGAAAGAGTCGGCAGCCTGCTTGGCAGCTCCCAAGGCCCTTTGGGGGGCACTGGGGAGCGGGAAAGCAAGCTCTTGGGGGCTGGGGGCCTGCTTGGCAGCTCCCCAGGTCCCTTCCGGGGATCAGGGAGCAGGAAAAGGATGGCCTGACCACGAGGCGGGGTTTTCCCTGATTTCTGGTGGCTGGAGGAAGATGGGCAGTAGGCAAGCTTGGGAGGCAGGCAGCACCCAGCCCTGGCCACAGCTCAAAAAAGAGAACAACATGCAGGGGAGGGCAAGAGTCTGAGAGATCAACATAGAGGGGGTGCCTGCTCCAAGCCTCAACGGTGTGCCTGGGGGCAGGCCCCCAGCAGGTAGACACACACAGGAGGACTGCTCCGAGCCTCAGATGCGGCTAGGGGCAGGTCCCCAGTGGTGACACACACACACACACACAAAAGGCGCCTGGCAGACTGGGGCCATCATAGGACATCCACTGAGGGGTTCCAGACTGTGAGGGGGGCAGGCTGGGCTGAGGAACCCCCACCCTCCCCTGGTGCACGAATTTTGTGCACCGGGCCCCTAGTATTATGTAAGAACTATTGGCTCAGTGCACGAAATTCGTACACATTAAAGGGGGGTTAATTAGAGGAAATATTTTAATATTGCTATTTGCCCTTTCTCTATAATAGAAGTGTCAGAGATTAAAGAAAATTAATAAAACATATGTGAAAATCTTTCTCCTGTCAGAGTCTGGGGTGCACCATGGAACCCAGAGTCAAGTCTTCAACCACCCATGTGCACCTCATAATTGCTCGAGACCCAAACCTGGACGGCCTCCCTTCATTGGGCTAGATCCAGACCTGGCCGGTCCCACCCTGTCAAGCCCTGCTAGGTGGGGGGGTGAAGCCTCAGGTCCACTGGGTGCCAGGGCTGGTGGGCACGGCCTGAGGTCCCCCATCAAGCCCTGCTGGGCAGAAGGAGTGGCCTGTGATCCCCCAGCCTGGTGCCGGGGCAGGGGGCACAGCCTGAAGTCCCCTGGCCTCGTGCTGGGGTCAGGGGCATGGCCTGAGGTCCCCTGGCCCAGCACCAGGGCAGAGGGCACACCTTGAGGGCCCTTGTCAAATCCTCCTGGGTGGGGGGCACAGCCTCGGGTTCCCTGGCCTGGCACCAGGGAAGAGGGCACACCTTGAGGGCCCTTGTCAAATCCTCCTGGGTGGTGGGCACAGCCTCAGGTCCACTGGCCTGGGGCCAGGGCGGGGGTCATGGCCTGAGGTCCCCTGGCCTGGCACCAGGGAAGAGGGTGCAGTCTGAGTTCCTCTGGCCTGGTGCCAGGGCGGGGGGAGCAGCCTGAGGTCTCCTGTCAAGTCCTGCAGGTGAAAGGCATGACTTGAGGTCCCTTGTCAAGCCCCATGCAGGAGGTGGGTGGGCACGCAGCCTCAGGTTCCTCCTGATTGCTCCTTAAGGCTCATTATGGGAACTTAGCCTCAACTGTGGGTGCAAATTGACCGGAGTGATGGTCAATTTGCATATTCCCTCTTTATTATATAGGATTTTACAATGGCATTCTTTATTTGTCTCCCCTTTTCTCCTTTGTGCTGTTTTTGTCATACATTTTCATTCTACATGTGTTATAATACATTGTTGTTATTTTTGTTTGAAAATAGTTACCTTTTAAAGCAGAGGTCAGTGAACAGTGGCCCACAGCGCAGTTGTCTATTTTCATAAATAAAAGTTTTGTAGAAACACAACTATGTTCATTTGTTTATATCATTTTTGACTACTTTCATGCTGTAACAGTACAGTTGTAACAGAAACTGCATGACCCGCAAGCTTATATTTATTATCTGACCATTTTAGTGTTTATCAACCCATTTTAAAGAAATGAATACCTTAGAGAATTTATTTTTAATATTCACTTGCATGTTTACTATTTCGGTGCTCTTCACTCCTTCATATGTATCCGTATTCTGTCCAAAAGGTATAACTTTGCTATTGCTAAAGAACTTCCTTTAATACATCTTTTGACACAGGCTACAGGCATTGAATTCTTTTGTGTTTCATTTCTCTGAAAACAATTTTTACCTGCCTTCCTTTTTGAAGGATACTTTTGCTGAGTATAGAGTTTTAAGATGTGCCTTTGTGCATTATTTCCTCGTTTGTGTCATGTTTATGATATATTGAACTTCTTTGATGTATGAAGTATTTATAGTTTTCTTCAGGTTTGTCATAATTTTGGTGATTATTTTCCTTAATATTTTGTATATAAACCTCCCTTTCTTTTCTTTCCCCAAGAATCCAATTACACACATAAGACCACTGATAAAGTCCTAGAACTCAGTCATAATCTACTCATTTTTTCCTTTATTTTCCTTTTTCTGTTTTTTTTTTTTTTTAATATTTTGAGCTTATTTATAACTTGTTTACATTATTATGTCTTTTAGTTCTCTCACCTGCAGTGTCTATTTAATCTGTTAACCGTATTTGGTGACATTCTCACTTTAGATACTGTATTTTTTTTTTTTTTTTTATCTCCAGAAGTCCCATTTGTTTTTGTTGTTTTTATTTTTCATTTATTTCTACTTTATGTTCATGTTTTTATTTAAGTTCATAAGAATATTGTAGCTATTTTAATTTCATTGTTTGCTAATTTCACCATTTCTGTAATTTCTTGTTCTATTTCTATTGATTGGTTTTTTTTTCTGTTTATGAGTAATGTTTTCCTGCTTTTTTTATGGGAAGTAATTTTTTAATTGGATTTGAATTTGACATTTTTGAATGCTACATTTTTTATATACATTTGAAGAGTTAAATTTTGTATGACAAGATGTTGTTTGTGGATGAATCAGTTTTATCCTTTTGTGGCTTGTTTTTCCTTTTCTTTAGGTCAAGTGTAGAATAGCCTTTCCTATCAATCTAGTTCAGTCCCAATATTAATGTGGGAATCATCTGAGGACTAGTGAGTGCCCATGTATTCAACAACATTTCTTACTTAGCTGGTAGGAATATGAACAATTTATAGTGCTGTGTAAAATCGGAGAATTACTCAGATTACAGCTCTCTATGCATTGTTTTGTTCCTGTTAATCTTTGCAACTCAGTAAGATCTCTACTCTGTTTGGGATTCCCTTCCTGCACCGTAGTTTGCTTCAGGCAGAGAGCAGGGACTGTGTAATAGGGCTCACCTCATTTGTTGTTTACCTCCTTTTAGGGATCACAGTACCACACTGCTTACTGTCCAATGTCAGAAGACAGGTTGTTTTTTTTTCACATATTTGTTCAGGTTTGTTTTTTAGAATTTAAAGAAAAAATGGAAGTCATTAAATGTCATTGTTTTATTTTTTATTAACCCCCTCCCCTTTGGCAATCATTAGCTTATTCTCTATATTTGTGGATCTGTATTTTATTTGTTTGTTTGTTGTTGTTTTATGTCACATATAAGTAAAATCATATAGTATTTATCTTTCTTTGTCTATCTTATTACACTTAGCATAACACCCTGTAGGTCCATCTATGTTGTCACAAATGGCAAGATTTTGTTCTTTTTTATTGCTGAATAATATTCCATTGTGTATGGGTGTGTGTATCCATTAGAGGCCCGGTGTATGATATTTGTGCATGGGTGCAGTCCCTAGTTTGATCGGAGGCTGGGCTAGCCAGGGGAATGGGGCCAATGGGGGCCCAGATCAGGCTGGTTGTTTGCTGCTGTATATGTTATAGCCACCAGTCGTTCTGGTTATTCTGCCATTCTAGTCGTTAGGCTTTTATATATGTAGATTATTGTATTTTCATATGAACAACTTTAAACCTACTTTTGCCCCATTCTATATATACTAAAATATTTACAAATGAATGTACCAGTATATCTTGTAAAAATAAATGAAAGAAGAAGGAGGGGGAGGGGAAGAGTAGGTGAAGCTATATGTCAGGGGTTGGAAAGCTTGTTTTATAAAGGGCCAGGCCATAAATGTTTTCTTTGCAGGCCATGTAGTCTCTATAATGTTAGTCAAGTTTACTATTTATTGTTGCACTAAAGCAGCCTTAAAAATGATATGTAAATAAATGAGCCTATGTTTTAATAAAATTATTCACAGAAACAGACAGCAGCCTGATTTGATCTGTGGGCCTGACTCCTGGTCTGGGTGAAATAAGATTGGCCATGTGTTGGTAATTGTTAAAGCCAGGTGATGGGCACAGTGGTGTTTATTGCACTATCATCACGACTGTCAGTTATGTTTGAAATGTTCCATAATAAAAAGCTAAAATAAGCTTCTTTAAAAGATAGGTTAAAGAAAAGACTTGTCACTTGTTTATTTAAATTCATTCATGAAAATAATTCATCTCTTCTGAAATTATTTCTTAACACTAGCTTCACTACAGACTTCATTGCAACAATATGAAGAAAACAACACCAAAATCGAGCAATTGCTTATGAAAACCAAGAAAGAACTGGCAGATTCAAAGCAAGCAGTATGTTAATTCCTCAGTTTCACATTTTAATACTTACTTAGTGTATTTATGAATAACTTCTTTTTTAAATTTAACCAAGATTCTTATTCTGTAGGAAACTGATCACTTAATGCTTCAATCATCTTTAAAGAGCGAGCTAGAAGCAAGCCAGCAGCAAGTAGAAGTCTATAAAGTAAGATTCATTTTACTTTTTAAGATTTGGAAAAATTTTTCCATGTAGACATAAAATACCATTTAGGGATTTTGCTAAATATTATTATATATCAATCATACACATCGTTGGCCCTTCATAGCTGTGGGTTTTGCATCCTCAGATTCAACCAACCATCTGCAGATGTGAAGAGCCAACTGTATGCATTGGTCTATGCCATTTTATATTAGGGGCTTAAGTATCCACAGATTTTGTAACACTGGGTTTCTGGAACCAATCCCCCACAGACTCCCTTGGGGGTGTCAATTGAATCCCCCCCTAAATATAGTTCCATTGAACTATAACATGTAGTCTGGAATTCTTTTTCATGATTTATATTTTTAAGGTAACCTAATTTATTAAGAAAAATGTTTCAATAATAGATAATTCTGGTATTTATGTCACTTAATTATTTGAGACTCATGTCTCTAAACTCAAGTTTATGTTTAAAGAAAGTCTATTTAACAAGTGAAAATCATATTTGCTAGAACTTAATTAAAAGATTTTGCCCCCAGATTCAACTGGCTGAAATAACATCTGAGAAACACAACGCTCACGAACAGCTGAAGACCTCTGTAGACCAGCACCAGCGGGCACTGAGCATATACCAGCAGAAAGTGGCAGCCCTTCAGGAAGAGTGCCGTGCCGCCAAGGTTTGTTCCCCACTGGGTAGCACTTCACTTGAGGGCCTGTGGTCTGGCTTTTTAGTGTTTGCTATCATTTAAGAACACTTACTAGATGAATACCAGATTCAGCTCCTCTGACCCTAACCCCAACACCATCACAACCCTGGCACATGGATAACTTTTTCTTTGCTAAGAGGAAAGACATGCATACATGTTGTTTTCACTCCAACTTTGTTTTGCAATTTCCATGTGTAAGAAAGTTTTACTTTTTTAAAGTTTTTATTAGAGAAGTGTTAACAGTTCTTTCTGAGGGCTACATGATTATAAAATATTCTAGTAGAATGGGATCTGGGGCCTACTTACTTGCATACAAAACAAAAACAGTACAGTAGCTTTATTAGAGGATAAAACTCTTATCTCTGTGTTCATGACAGAAGAGTCATAGACGTTTACAGATCATTGCAGGAAAGTGAATATCCTAGAATTTAATTTTTTCACTCTCTTAATTTCTTAAGAGATTAAGTATCTTAATTTCTTTGAATTATTTTTCTTCTATTTATTTATTTATAAATCTTCATTGTTGAAAGTATTACATATGTCCCCATTTTTCCCCCTTTGACCCCTAAAGCCCACCACTGCCACCCATCCCAGGCCTTCCCTACCCTATTGTCTGTATCCATGGGCCATGCATACATGCATACAAGTTCTTTGGTTGATCATTTCCCACCCACCCACCCTCCCTCACCTTCTCACAAAATTCCACAGTCTGTTTTGTATTTCTGTGTCTCTGGATCTATTTTGTTCATCAGTTTATTTTGTTACTTAGATTCCACATATGAATAAGATCATGTGTCTTTCTCTGACTGGCTTATTTCCCTTAGCATAATACTCTCCAGGTCCCTTCCATGCTGTCTCAAAGGGTAAGAGATCCATCCTTTTTCCTGCTGCATAGTACGCCATGGTATAAATGTACCACAGCTTTTTTATTCACTCATCTACTGGGGTGATTCCATATCTTACCTATTATAATTGTGCTGCTATGAACATAGGAGCACATACATTCGTTCTGATTGGTGTTTCAGGTTTCTTAGGATATATTCCTAGAAGTGGGATCACTGGGTCAAATGGAAGTTTCATATTTAGTTTTTTGAGGAAACTCCATATTGTTTTCCATAATGTCTGTACCAGTCTGCATTCCCACCAGCAGCATACGAGGGCTCCCTTTTCGCCATATCCTGACCACCACTTGTCATTTGTTGATTTGTTGATGGCAGCCATTCTGACAAGTGTGAGGTGATAATTCAATGATATTTAAATGTGCATCTCTCTGATGATTAGTAACTTTCAGCATTTTTTCATGTCTCTGGACCATCTGAATGTCCACTTTGGAGAGTGTCTATTTAAGTCCTTTGCCCATTTTTCAATTAAATTGTTTGTCTTCCTTTTGTTAATTTGTATGAGTTTCTTATATATTTTGGATATTAACCTTTTACCAAATGTATCATTGCCAAATATGTTCTCCTGTACAATGGGCTCCCTTTTTCATTTTGTTGATGGTTTCTTTTGCTGTGCAAAAGCTTTTAATTTTAATATAATCCCATTTGTTTATTATCTCCTTAGTTTTCTTTGTCCTATGAGATGTATCCATAAACATACTGCTACGAGTGATGTCTGAGATTTTGCTGCCTATGGTTTCTGCTAGCCTATTTATGGTTTCACAACTTAAATTTATGACCTTTTATTGCTTTTGGGTTTATTTTTGTATATGCTGTAAGTTGTTTGTCTGGTTTCACTGTTTTGCATGTATCTGTCCAGTGTTCCTAACACCATTAATTAAAGAGATTGTCTTGACACCATTGTATGTTCTTACCTCTTTTATCAAAAATTAATTGAGCGTAATGGCTTAGGTTGACCTCTGGCATCTCTGTTTTGTTCCATTAATCTATATGCCTATTCTTGTGCCATTACCAGGCTGTTTTGATTACAGTGGCTTTGTAATATAATTTGATATCTGATATTGTGATCCCTCCAACTTTGGTCTTCTTTCTCAAGATTGCTGAAGGTATTCTGTATCTTTTTTAATTCCATATAAAATTTTGGAGAGTTTGTTTTAGGTCTGTGAAATATGCCCTGGGTATTGTAATAGGGATTTCATTGAATAGATTCCATTGAATATATAGATTGCTTTGAGTAGTATGAACATTTTAGTGATGTAAATTCTACCAATACATTACCATTGTGTATTCTTTAAATTGTTTATATCTTCCTCTGTCTCTTTTTTTAATTAATAAATCTTTATTGTTCAGATTATTAGAGGCATTCCTCTTTTCCCCCCCATAGTTCCCCTCCACCCAGTTCACACCCACCCTCTGCCCTTACCCCCCCCCAACTGTCCCCATCCATAGGTGTACAATTTTTGTCCAGTCTCTTCCCGCACGCCCCACACCCCTTTCCCTCTGAGAATTGTCAGTCCACTTCCTTTCTATGCCCCTGATTCTGTTTATTCTGTTCATCAGATTTTTTATTCATTTGATTTTTAGATTCACATGTTGATAGATATGTTTTTGTTGTTCATAATTTTTATATTTACCTTTTTCTTCTTCCTGTTTTTAAAGAATACCTTTCAGCATTTCTTTTTTTTAATATATTTTATTGATTTTTTACAGAGAGGAAGGTAGAGGGATAGAGAGTTAGAAACATCAATGAGAGAGAAACATCAGTCAGCTGCCTCCTGCACACCTCCTACTGAGGATGTGTCCACTACCAAGGTACATGCCCTTGACTGGAATCAAACCTGGGACCTTTCAGTTCGTAGGCTGACACTCTATTCACTGACCCAAACCGGTCAGGGCTTCCGCATTTCATATAATACTGGTTTGGTGGTGATGAACTCCTTTAGCTTTTTCTTGTCTGTGAAGCTCTTTATCTGACCTTCAATTCTGAATAATAGCTTTGCTGGGTAAAGTAATCTTGGTTGTAGGTTCTTGGTGTTCATCACTTTGAATATTTCTTGCCACTCCCTTTTGGCCTGCATAGTTTCTATTGACAATTCAGCTGACAGTTCTGCGGGTACTCCCTTGTAGGTAACTAACTGTTTTTCTCTTGCTGCTTTTAAGATTCGCTTTGTCTTTTGCTCTTGGCATTTTAATTATGATGTGTCTTGGTGTGTCCTTGGATTCCTTTTGTTTGGGGTTCTCTGTGCTTCCTGGACTTGTAAGTCTATTTCTTTCACCAGGTAGGGGAAGTTTTCTGCCATTGGGGTGTGGCCAACCTGGGTGCAGGTCTGAGGGCCGTTTTCAGACTTTCAGGCTGCCCACAGTTCCTTCAGGTTTTGGGCTCCTACTGGGGTACCTGGCCAGTCCAGGTGAGGGGCTGATGGCTGTTTGCAGGCTGGCCAAGCCCCCCAGTGGGGTCCCTCAGCCCATTGGTGTGTGGCCAGCGTGGGTGACGGCCTAAGGGGCATTTTCAGGCTTTCAGGCTGCCCACAGTCCCTTCAGGTTTTAGGTCCCTACTGGGGTACCTGGCCAACCTGGGTGAGGAGCTGATGGTTGTCTGCAGGCTGGCCAAGCCCCCCAGTGGGGTCCCTCACCCCATTGGTGTGTGGTCAGCGTGGGCGACGGGCTGAGGGGCGTTTTCAGACTTTCAGGCTGCCCACAGTCCCTTCAGGTTTTGGGTCCCTACTGGGGTACCTGGCCAGCCTGGGTGAGGGGCTGATGGCTGTCTGAAGGCTGGCCAAGCCCCCCAGTGAGGTCCCTCACCCCATTGGGGTATGGCCAGCGTGGGTGAGGGGCGCTTTTAGGCTTTCAGGCTGCCCACAGTCCCTTCAGGTTTTGGGTCCCTACTGGGGTACCTGGCCAGCCTGGGTGAGGGGCTGATGGCTGTTTGCAGGCTGGCCAAGCCCCCCAGTGGGGTCCCTCACCCCACTGGTGTATGGCCAGCGTGGGTGATGGGCTGAGGGGCACTTTCAGGCTGCCCACAGCTCCCATTGACCCAATGTCCCAGCAAGGCTGGCTGGAAGCAGGTTCCTGGGGTTTGTTTATCTTCTGTAATTGATACACTGTTCTTTTAAGCCGAGCCTAGGCAGGTAACAGAAGCTCACAGCCAGGACTGCTGTTTGTTTCAGCTCCCCAGGCTTCTAGGATTGAGACTTTGTTGCAAATACGATGTTGCTTAGAGCCGGGAGAAGGCCAGCCAGCCGGCAAACAGTTTCACTCCTGCTGCAAAGGAAACTGCCTGTTTACTCAGCTCCATGAGTTCTGACCTCCATCTTGGCTGGGTTAATTTGCATACAGCCGCTCTGATTGACTGGTGGGTGTGACTTAGGCGTCCCGAAGGGATGGTTAATTTCAATATTACGCTTTTATTAGATAAGATTACTTCAATTTCATCACTACTTATTGGCCTTTCAGGTTTTCTGATTCTTCCTGATTGAGTTTTGGAAGATTTTATTTTTATAGGAATATGTCCATTTCGTCCATGTTGTCCCATTTTTTGGATGGAGTTGGTCATAGTATTTTGTTTCTAATCCTTCATATTTCTGTGGGGTCAGTAGTTATTTCACTTCTTTCCTTTCTAATTTTCTTTATTTGCGTCCTCTCTCTTTGTTTCTTGATGGTTCTGCCTAGAAGTTCATAAATCTTGTTTATTCTTTCGAAGAACCAGCTCTTTTTATTTTTTTTTGGTCTCTATATCATTTATTTCTGCTCTGATCTTTATGATTTCCTCCCATCTACTTACTCTGAACTTTCATCTTGCTCTCTTTCTAATTCTTTAAGTTTTAGGGTAAGATAACTTATTACAAGTTTTTCTTGTTTTAATGTAGTCCAGTAGCCCTATGAACTTCCCTCTCAGGACTGCTTTCATTGTGCCCCAAAGATTTTTGATTGTTGTGTTTTCATTATTATTTTTTTCCAGGATGTTTTTCATTTCTTCTTTTATCTCTTTGATAACCCATTCACTGTTTAATAACATGCTATTTAGCCTCCATGTGATTGAATGTTTTTGAGTGTTTTTATTGTACCTGATTTCTAATTTCATGCCATTGTGATCTGAGAAGATGTTTGATATTATTAAAATCTTCTTGAACTTGTAGAGACTTAGTTTGTGTCTTAACCTGTGGTCTGTCTTTGAAATTTTCCTATGTACATTTGAGAAAAATATATATTCTGTAGCTTTGTGGTGAAATGTTCTGAAAATGTCAATTAATTCCATCTGATTGATTGTACTGATTAGGATTGCTGTCTCCTTGTTGATTTTTTGTCTAGAATATCTATTTTGTGATGTCAAGGGGGTGTTAACATACCCTGCTGTGATTGTATTGCTGTCAATCTCTCCCTTTATTCTCCAGAAGTTATTTATATATATTTAAGTGCTCCTATATTGGGTGCATGTGTTTACCAGAATTATGTCATCTTCTATTGATCCCTGTAATATTATGCAGTGGCCTTCATTATCTCTTGTTATGGCTCTCACTTTGAGGTCTATTTTCTCAGACATAAGTATTGCTATCCCAGTTTTTATTTCATTTTCGTTTACCTGAAGAATTTTTTCCATCCCTTCACTTTTTCTGGGTGAATCCTTTGTTCTTAGTTGAGGGCGGTCTGTTGTAGACAAGTATATAGTTGAGTCATGTTTTTGTATCCATTTATTCATCCTATGTCTTTGATTGGAGCATTTAATCCATTTATATTTAGAGTTATTATTGATAGGCACTTATTTATTGCAATTTTTGTTCTGTATGCCTGGGCTTCTCACTCTATTTCTTCTTCTCATTACAGCAGTCCCTTTAGGATTTCCTGTAGTGCAGGTTTGGTGGTGATAAGCTCCTTTAGCCTTACTTTGTCTGGGAAGCTCCTTTTCATTTAGCCCTTCCTCTGGAGAATTATCTTGTTCTTTCTTTTGGTGGTTGTTTTTATTGTCTCCCCATTTTGGCTGCCTGTTTGGTTTTGTGACTGTATATTAAGTAGATCTGACATGCCTTCCAATATCAAATGCTGTTTCTGACTAATTAGATTAGGCAACTATTCAAAGCCTCCAGAGACCTGCCTCTACCTGCATAATGATTGGATTCAGTTTTGAAAATCATCCACAGGTGGGGCAACAGTTTTTCTAACAGAGTGGGACAATTGCTTGGAGGTGAAATGTTATTCTCAGTCTCTTAATTGGCCTCAGAAACTCCACATGCTGGGGCAAGGGGTTTTCCAATAGGGAGTCAACTGTCTTTTGCTAGGGAAAAAACTGCCTGTAGAGCAAATACATCTTTCTGCATCAGAAAGATGTCCTCTGCATTGTGAGGGAATCACTCAGCACAGGGAAGTGGAGTGTGTGCCTTCCAAGCTCTAATCCCAGATCCCCCAACCCTGGCTTCTAGTCACACAGCTCCAGTCTACTCTGCCTGACTCCAAGGTGAGTGGGTACACATGAAATTCTGTGCTTAGCTCTTTAAGAGGGTGCCTTCATTTCCAACCATCTCTCCCTGGCAGACAGCAACTCTGCTGCTTTCTACAGTCACATGTTATGTGGGCACCTTTCTCAGTTCTGGTGCTCTATGCCTGGGGGCCCAGCTTGGGGTTTAAACCCCAGGGGGCAACCCCCTACAGCTGAAATACCCCTCTGTACCTTCAGCTGCTGTCTGTGGCAGTCCAACCAGCCCTTTCTCTCCTCCGCCCTTCCACTCTTTTTATGGTCTCCACTTTCTGTCCTTGGTTATTAGGGTTCTTTCCAGCTAGTCTTAAGTTGATTATTCAGGATGGTGGTTTTTTTATTATAATTGTAATTCCACATTGATCCTGAGAGTGTGTCTGTGGAGCATCCATTGATTCTGCAGCCAGTTTTAATCTCTGCTTTTCTTGTATTTATACAAAGAGGACACAACATACATTCCCAAATTTCTAAAGGGAAATAGTGCCATTATAAAGTGTATGGATAGTAAATTATTCTACCAGGTGTCAACAAATTGTCAGTGCCAATTTCACACCAACAAGAATCATCACTTTGGGGTGCAGTGAAGAAGGAATCTTTATTCAGTGCAAACAGCTCAGTTGTGATACAGCATGACTATAACAACAGTACTGCTGTGAAGGCAGCCCTGGGAAGAGGCAACAGTTGGCCAGTCCCCTCTTCTGCTAGGCAGCTCTGTTCTGCTCCTCACTAGTCTGCTTTGCCCTGTGCTGGTCTGGTCCACTCTGTTCCAATGAGGCATTTTTGGTGGTTCAGCTTAGCTCTTCAGTGGAATGGATAAGTGTGGCCTCAGAGCCAGAGAGGAGCTGACTTATATAGAAAGGAGTCTATGCCCCTAGTTCCTAATTAGTCTATCCTCATGCAAATGAGGACTCCAAGTCCTTGATTGGTCTAAAAGGCAATTCCTAATTGGTCAGAAAAGAGCTGTTTCTCTTTTCAGTTGGACTAGGAAAAGCCTTAGTCCAATTGGTTGAAACAGGATTCCAGGAATTCCTATAAGATAGGCTGGCTCAGGTGGTAGGAGCATGTGCAAGCAGACAGTTCAGTGTAGAGGCAGTTAGTTCGGGGCAGGTTTCTCCCTGATGTGCAGTTTGCATGAGGGACCCCTTTGTAGAAATGGCTGTTAGGCCTGTTTTTTACTGATTGATTTGTGGAGGGAGAGAGAAGGAGAAACATCAATTATTGTTCCACTTATTTATGCATTCATTGGTTGATTCTTAATATTTGCCCTGACTGGGATCAAACCCATAACCTTGATGTATTGGGATGATGCCCTAACCAACTGAGCTGTCAGGCCAGGGCTAGGCTGTGTTTTTTTATTTTTATTTTAATTTAATTTCTCTTTTTTTAAAAAAAAAAGTCTTTGTTGTTGAGAGTATTACTGATGTCTCTTTTTCCCACCTTGCTCCTCCACCTGGTTCCCACACAGCCTCAGGCCCTCACCACCCTATTATCTGTGTCCACAGGTAAGATCTTTGGTTAATGTCTTACCCGACCCCTTCCCTCTGAGATTCATCAGTTTGTTCCAAGTTTCCATGCCTCTGGTTCCATTTTATTTATCAGTTCATTTTGTTTATTAAATTTCTTATTCACTTTTATCCATTTATAGATTTAGTTGTTGGTAGATTTGTATTTATTGCCATTTTATTGTTCATGGTTTTTATCTTTTTTTCTTCTTCTCCCTCTTCTTAAAGAATACTCTTCAACATTTCATGTAATACTGGTTTGGTGGTTATGAACTCCTTTAGCTTTTTCTTCTCTGTGAAGCTCTTTATCTAACCTTCAATACATCAATGAGAGTTTTGCTGGGTAGAGTAGATCCTTATTATCATCATTATGAATATTTCTTGGCACTCCCTTCTGGCCTGCAAAGTTTCTGTTGAGAAATCAGCTGACAGTTGTATGGACACTCCCTTGTAAGTAACTAACTGCTTTTCTCTTGCTGCTTTTAAGATTCTTTGTTTTTAACCCTTGGCATTTTAATTATGATGTGTCTTGGTGTGAGACTCATAGGTCCCCCTTGTTTGGGACTCTCCACTCTTCCTGGACTTGTAAGTCTATTCCTTTCACCAGGTAGGGGAAGTTTTCTGTCATTATTTCTTCAAATAGGTTTTCAGTATCTGGCTATCTTCTCTTTCCGGCACCCCTGTAATGCAAATGGCACGCTTGAAGTTATGCCAGAGGCTCCTTAAACTATCTCCATACTTTTGGATTCTTTTTTTCTTTTTTGCTCTTCTTATTGGGTGTTTTTTGCTTTCTCATATTCCAAATTGTTTATTTGATTCTGGTACTATTCTACTCTACTGTTGAATCCCTATAAATTATTTTTTATTTCAGTTAATTATGCTTAATTTCTGACTGGTCCTTTTCCATGTCTTTGACATTCGCCCTAAGATCCTCAAAAGTCTCACTAAGTCCCATGAAAATCCTTGAGTAACCTTATAACCATGGTTTTGAACCCTATATCCAGTAGTTTGCTTGGTTACATTTCTTTCATTTGTGACATGTTTCTTTGTGTCCACATTTTGGCTGCTTCCCTGTGTTTGGTTCTATGTATTAGGTAGAGCTGTTACATTTCCTAGAATTGTTGAGTGGCCTTGTGTAGTAGTTGTCCTATAGGGCCCAGTGGCTCAGCCTCCTTAGTCACCTGAGCTGGGCACTTTAGGTGCACCTCTATGTGGGCTGTATGCAGTCTTATAGTTGAGACTTGATTGCTGTTGGTGTCACTGGGAGGAATTAACCTCCAAGCCACTTGCCTATGAGGACCAACTTCAACTACAGTGGGAGAGCTGCTGTGCAGGAAACATCCCTATGGATCAGAACTTGCTTCATTGGGGCTGGGTGCTCATTGAGTCTGCCTCTTGAGTAGGTCACTTATGGATGTGTAGAGTTGTAATCTGCTATGGTTTGAAGCTGTCCACCAGATGCACAGGCTCTAGGGCCTTCAAGGAAGTGAAAAGTCAGCCAGTGCCTGGGGCTATCTGGCAGGAGCTTCAGAGGGATCTATAGATGGCTGTTATTTGCATTGGGCTTAGAGGTGCCCAGGTTAGGCCCAGCTGTGAAGCATGGCAGGCTGGTGCTAGTGCCAGGTCTTGGGCCTTTTATTGATAGGTTTGGGGCACACTGTCACCTGCTACAGCTTGTTTAAGAGATTTTAGCAAAGTCTGAAACCTGCGTCTGGTCTGGCCATTCCTATGGAAAAGCTGCTACAAACAGCTTGTGTGCGACTGCAAATTGAATGGGGTGGGATCTCAGGGAATTCCCAAGGCAGAGCAAACAGTATGCTCCAGGCTGATGGAGACTCAAATATGTCTGCCAGTTAGCCTATGACAGGGAAGGTGCCAGGACGGAAACACTGCCCTCTCCCTGCAAGCACTCCTGTCTGATAATGCTCCAGGCTAATGGAGACTCAAATATGTCTGCCAGTTAGCCTGTGACGGGGAAGGTGCCAGGACAGAAACACTGCCCCCTCCCTGCAAGCACTCCTGTCTGATAGCCACCCCTGAGTTTCGGCTTTGATTCCAGATAATCAAGTTCCTCTCTGTATGTGTCTGGGTCCCCTAAAACTGCCCAGTGCTGGAGCCCAGAGTGATTGAATCAGTAAGTTCATGCACTGGCCCTTTAAGAGGAACACCCGGGTCTCTAGCAGCCTCTGTGCCACAATTCCTGCTGGTTTCTATAATCCATGGTTATAGGGACTTCTCTCCCCATCTCTGGGAGCCTGGGCTGGGGGGTTTGGTGTGGGGCTAGTACGCTTTGCTCCACACTGGTACCTCCACAGAGATGATCTCGCTTCGATTAAATAAAGGGCACACAAGGGCATTGACCAACCCCTTCTGCGCCTCCACCTCTCCTACCAGTCTCAATGTGCTTTTTTATTTATTTCTCTAGTTGTAGGACTTCCATTCAGCCAGCTTTCAGGCAGTTCTGAATGATGGTTATTCTGTATTTGAGCTGTAATTTTGATTGTTTGTGGGAGGCAGTGAGTACAGGCTTTCACCTTTGCCAAGATCTTCTAGGCTTCGTACTTTAAAATTTGAGCCATTTAGCCAACAGGAGCCCTTCTTAGTAGGTATCTTCTTTCTCGGTCCACACAGAAAATAAAACATGGTAGTTGCATATCTCTAGTTAGACAAAATTACATCATTCAAAATCTTAAAAAGTGTAGGACCAAGCACAATTTTTAGCAGAAGTTAATAATTAGGGCTAAAGGTGTTAGCCATTGTCATCTTAATGCATTACTCTCTGAAAGACAATAGAGGATCATGTTACAGTAAAAAATGCGCCCAGCCAGCGTTGCTCAGTGGTTGAGAGTCGACCTATGAACCAGGAGGTCACGGTTCAATTCCCAGTCAGGACACATGCCTGGATTGTGGGTTCAATCCTCATGTGGGGTATGCAGGAGGCATCCAATCAGTGATTCTTTCTCATCATTGATGTTTCTCTCTCACTCCTCCCTTCCTCTCTGAAATCAATAAAAAATATATATGTGTGTATATATGTATATTTTTTAAAGAAAATGCAATAGAAAATTTTTCTCTCTTTTAAATATAGATGGAACAAGCTGCTATAACCTCTGAATTTGAAAACTACAAAGTCCGAGTTCATAATGTTCTAAAACAACAGAAAAATAAATCTGCCTCTCAAGGTGAAACTGAGGAAGCTAAACAAGAAAGGTAAAGTCTGAAAAAAAAAAAAAAAGAAAGGTAAAGTCTGAATTATAGGAAACATGCAGAGTTTTTCTCTCCATGGCACATTCTCCACCCAGTAGGTTGAAAATCCTACTTTGATTTCTTTTGACTGGTATTTTACATGTAATCAGCAACGAGAAAGGTGTTGGCTTCACTGTGTTCCAGACAGCAGCAGGGAAAGGTCACTATGAAAGACACTGTTACAAACTTAAAAATAAGTGTAAAGGAAACAGTGAAACCAGGATACAGCCTTTGAAATACAGGCATAATATTTTCACCTTGCAGTAGAATCTGGTCATAGTGAAAACACAGACAAAGTTACATTGTAAGTTTCCCAATTTTGAAAGTTTAGAAATATAAGAATAAAAAAGTTTCCATGATATACTTATTCACCATTAATTATGCTAAACAGAAGTTTCCTAAAATTTTACGTATTACACAGATTTTAAATTAAGTACTAAATTTTTGGTCTAGAATTAGATTTTCTTAAGTTTATGACCATCTCAGTTACTATTTCAATAGTGTATTGTTTAATGCTTTCTTTAAACATTTAAAACTAGCATACTTTTGTAAATTATTTTAAAATATACTAGGAATAAAAGATAGGGCATTCTACAGCATGTGTATTTTCTTTTTATAAGTAGAAGTTCAGTGTTAAAGCAGTTTTACATCTGACTCTTACTGTTCCAAATAGAACTAAATATCCTGCAGTATTTGTATGTTTTTGCTTGTATTAATTTTTGTTTAGGTGTCTATGAAAAATAGCAACTATAAGATGAAAATGATGAGATATTTTCTCTATCAATAGCTCATCTTAAAGATAAAGTTGAATATTTACACAATATAAAAATGTCACAATTTCCAAGACTTGACTTTTTAATTGTCCCGGAATTTGCAGTTCACATTATTTTAATATGAATGTTATATGTTCCTTCTACTTTCTTTTTCTTTTTTTTCAGTGTCTAATTTCCAAGGTACTTTATTGTTAAAACAGGTCACAACACTAACCCTTTGGGCCGGTTCTGCCAATGCATAAGCTACAAATGCTTGCCTGGCAGCTAAGGGGCGTTCTCATATCATGTTTGAGAATTGAATAAAAATCCATATAAAATAAACATCCATTTAGTTTCCATAGGAACACACATAAGTGTGACCCCATCACCCAGGCCTTCCGCCTTGTTCCATCTGTACCATCCCCACTTACAAAGACATTTCAAACTAGCAATCGTTAAGTTAATGGTCCCCCCAAATCCCCTAAGTCAAGCTACATTCGCATAACAGCTACAGAAATGGCTTCTACACGTGATTGTGAGCTGACACGCAGCCTGCCTCCATCCCACTCTCCCAGGCGCAGGACACAGGCAAGGTACCGGCATCCTTCTCTGCCTCGGTTCTAGACTTGCTGCATGAGTTGCCATGTTGGCCCTGACATCACATAGTAGATAGTCGGCCTCTGCAATCCATGGAAAGTAGAAGCAGCAGCCATGGTGTAAGCACCCATGTTTTCAAAGAGCATCCAGTCTCCCACGTGCGTCTCGGACAAGCCACAGTGCTCAAAGATGCGATCAAGGCCATCACAGATGGGTCCCCAGGTGCTGGATGAGTAATCCTTCTCATCTGGTTTGGGCCTCTTCTGCAGAATGGACTTCATGTGTGCATGATCATAGAGGATGCAATTACATGATCCATGTACTCCATCATTCACATTGTACATAAAGGTTTTCTCGCTCAAATCATCTTCATCATCAGAGCCTGTTTGTTCTTTAAGACCAGTATTTTGGCAATGATATTAACTGCAAGTGTGAACGCTGATGCAACATAGTACCTGCCTGGCTCAGCTACAAGTGTCACTCCTGAGTCTGATGGAAAATACTTGTCCAATGCTGAGTTGATTACACAAACCAGCTTTGCCTTTGATGTGCCCTGGCAGCTTTCATCAGTTCAACTTCACTATCGAAAGTCATCATCTGGATTCTGTTATTGGCAGCATATTTAATCTGAGACACTTGTTTATAAGGGTTTGTATAGGTGATCTCTCTGGAGACACCTCAAGACGCTGCACCAACTGTGTTTCAGTCTTGCTGGCACAGTTTAATCCCATGCTGATGGTGGCTAGGGTCTGCACTATGGTCCTGCTGTCATTGCATTGACTGCATAATGGGGTGACCCGAGGAAGAGCTTTCAGCCATCTCAGATGTTTCTTCAGAATGTCTCCCACGTCCACAACATAGAAGGCATCCTTATCATCAGAAGAAGAGAATTCATTAATTTTTTGGTCCAGAATGTCCTTGGCAGTAAAGTCCTCATCGAGGAAATGGCAGTCAAACTCTTATTATTAACGCTGTTCATGTTCATGGTTTCTGGATGTTCCGAAATACAATACAAAGGAAAATGAAGAGATGGGACTTAGGAAATTACTGCCAGCTGTTCACAAACGCAGCTCTCCAGGAATTCTCAGTCCATGGCAGATGGGTCCTCTCAGTGCAGCAGTGGGAATGTCCTTGAAGCACAAGACTCCTCACGCCGATCCCATGGAGCTGCTGTGCAGAGCATGCAGGACCACTGGCCTCACTCCCTCCCCTGCCTCAAGACCACTGGCCTGAATGGCGAGTGGCTCTGGAGCACTGGCAGAGGGACGGTGGCGGCAGATGCTGAGGATACTAACCCCTTCTACTTTCTTATACGTTACTTAAAAAAAAAAAAAAGAAACTATTCAATATAGTGTACTGTACTAGTTGTGGTAGAATTACTGGTTGGAATTCAAGATCTAGCTACGAAGTCCAACTTCTCCAGGAACTTTTTTTCTGCAAACACTTTTTTTGTTTGTTTTTCTCCAAGGACTTGTTTAACTATAACTTGATATAATCTACCATTCTCATAATGATTAACATAGAACTGTGTGATTTTTTTTCTTTTTAAATTAATGGCATAGTCCTACAACACTAATAGGTTATTTTGGTGCCTTGTAATGGTCTGCCCCTTTTGAATATGAAACTTATAAGTTTAAACATGAATTGCCTGAGATCTAAAATCTGACAGTGTCTTTTGTATCATATTTAATTCTAATCTCTGAATTCTTCTGATTATTATATTTACTTTAGAATCATCCATAATAGCAAAAGTCTGACATTGAAAGGTTAAAAGTAAAATTTTAATCATGTTCACTTCTTTCAAAAATATTTTAAACTGTTTATTTCTGTTTATTTTAGAGAACACCTGGAAATGCTGGTTGACCAACTAAAGATCAAATTGCAAGATACCCAAAATAATTTACAGATCAATGTGTCTGAACTTCAGACATTACAATCTGAACATGATACTCTGCTAGAAAGGCACAACAAGATGCTGCAGGAAACGGTGTCTAAAGAGGCAGAACTCCGGGAAAAGTACGGTCGCTAACAGCACTAACAGTGTTTGTACCAGGCAGCCAGATATTTCTGCCTTTTAAGTTTCTATTTTAAAACTCTCTCTTTTGGTTATTTTTTTTTCTTAGCTTGTTTAAGAGAAAGTATTCATTCAATACTCTGTCTTTCCTATAGCCTTCATGGCCAGAATGTTCCCTTAAAAAAACAAACAAAAAAACACTACCTTGCTACCATGTGTCAAATTACAAGTATTTTTTTCTTTCTCTTTAGAGGAAAACATGAAAAAAAATAGCTGCTGACTAAAAAGAATATGCAACCTACCTTTGCAGCTCTGTCTTCAACTTGTTACTTTTGTTAATCAGTATAAATAGACATTAGAGGTATTGGCAGAATAAGGAGATTATTGTGAACAAGGAACTTTGAATTCTTGTCATAAAGAAATTGAGTGGTAATGTTAGTTGTATCCTAGATTGAAGAAAAGGATTCTTCATTGAGTGTCTTTCATCAAAGATACTTTATATATCTCAGATGTGTTTATAATACATGCCCAATTGTATACTAATCTTAAAAGTTAAAGCATTTCATTTTTCGGCTTTTTAATCTTTTAACAGTGTGATTTATATATGTTAATTTCATAAATCAAAAGTTTCAGGAAAGAACTACCAATTTTCTAACTATCACCAGAGTTTACCATGAGGTTAGTTTATATTATAACTAGGGGCCGGTGCACAAAAATTTGTGCACTCGGGGTGGAGGGAGTCCCTCAGCCCAGCCTGTGCCCTCTCACAGTCTGGGACCCCTCAGTGGATATCCTATGATGGCCCCAGTCTGCCAGGCGCCTTTTGTGTGTGTGTGTGTGTGTGTGTGTGTGTGTGGCCACTGGGGACCTGCCCCCAGCTGCATCTGAGGCTCGGAGCAGTCCTCCTGTGTGTGTCTATCTGCTGGGGACCTGCCACCAGGCACACTATGGAGGCTTGGAGCAGGCACCCCCTCTATGTTGATCTCTCAGACTCTTGCCCTCCCCTGCATGTTGTTCTCTTTTTTGAGCTGTGGCCAGGGCTGGGTGCTGCCTGCCTCCCAAGCTTGCCTACTGCCCATCTTCCTCCAGCCATCAGAAAGCAGGGAAAACCCCGCCTCGTGGTCCGGCCAGCCTTTTCCTGCTCCCTGATCCCCGGAAGGGACCTGGGAAGCCACTAAGAGGCCGCCAACTCTTTCCCACTCACCCGTCCCCTGCTGCCTTCCTTTCCCACTTCCCGGTGCCGCCAAGGGGTCTGGGAAGCTGCCAAGCAGGACCCCGGCCCCTGCAGCCTTGCTTTCCCGCTCCCCGGTGTCCCGCAAAGGGCCTGGGAAGCCCACCAAGCAGGCCACTGACCCCC
>PVJC01024243.1:0-14274 GCA_004026665.1 Murina feae
TTAGTCCCACTCTGGCCACTGGGTGGGGCTGGCTCCTGTATCTTTAAGGAGGTGTTGAGTTAGCCTTTGCCTTAGGCTACTCAGTCTTTTATATGCAAAAGCCTCTGACGCAGCTTGGGAGGGGCGGGGCCTCGGGGAGTTTGCAGGGCAGGGCGGAGCAAATAGCTATGGCGCTTCTCAGCCCTGCGCTGAGAGACACTGGGTCTCTGTGTCCTGCGGTAATTGCTGCAAGCGACGCTGAGAAAAACCCGCTTTGGATTTCCTGGTGCCAGTCAGTCCCCCTTCTCCGGGTGTCTGGGTCCTCAGAAACTCGCCTGGAACTGGAGTTCAGAGCCGCTGGGAACTTGTGGCCCTCTCCGTTTTGGAAAAGAACCGCGACCTCCGGCACCAGCCCTTTCCCCGAGCCCCATGCGCACGCCTCCGTACCTCTGTACTTTGCTTCCGCCGCTCCTCTGAGTCTCAGACTATTTTCTAGTTGTAGGATTTTCACTCAGCCAGCCTTCCTGTGGGTGCGAGTGGTGTCCGTGTGTTCTTTTCGTGGTTTTTCTGAAATAGTTTTTCACGGCTGCATTTACAGTGTTTACCTTATGCCGCCATCTTGCTGTCTTGGTATGACAATCTTAAATCTTAGTTACTACACTACACTTAATAATGTTAAGATAATCTTTTTTTTTAAAAAACATTAAAAAATATATTTTATTGATTTTTTTACAGAGAGGAAGGGAGAGGGATAGAGAGCCAGAAACATTGATGAGAGAGAAACACCAATCAGCTGCCTCCTGCACACTCCCCACTGGGGATGTGCCTGCAACCAAGGTACATGCCCTTGACCGGAATCGAACCTGGGACCCTTGAGTCCGCAGGCCGATGCTCTATCCACTGAACCAAACCGGTTAGGGCTTAAGATAATCTTAATATTACCTATATTGTCATATCAAAGTATGTTTAAATTGTAATGTTTTTTAAAACGAAGACAATATTAATTAAAAACATAATAAAATCTAACCTAAGTATATTATTAAGATCTTTAGATATACATGGGTACTTACCATTATGTTAAAGTCTCAAAAGGCATTTTTAAAATATCAGAAAATATAACATGCCAATGCAAAGAATATCAATGTTAAGAATTACTAGAAAAACATTCTGTTAAATCCACACAGCAAATCTTAGTAGAATTTTAGTTCACAAATTTTTATAATCTGGGTATAACCAATTTGTAAGTCATTAACTCATAAAATCAAAGCACATGTTAGTTGGAAATCTGTGTTAGGTTCTCAGTGCTGCTTAACAAGAGCTAGCAACGAACACACCACATGTATTTATTAGCTCACAGCTCTTGGGTCAAAATCCTGGTGGGCTCGGCCAAGTTCTATGCTTACGGTGTCACACATCTGAAGTCAGTGTCAGCTGGGTTGGGTTCTTGGGAAAGAGCCAGCTTCCAACCTCATTCAGGCTGTTGACAGAATTCAGTTCCTCGGGCGGGACTGAAGTCCCGTTTCCTTGCTGCACTGCTTTCAGCTTCCAGAAGCCACCCACATTCTTGGTCATGGGTACTCTCCATCTTCACGCCAGCAAGGGTGCATCAGATCTTTGTCATGCTTCAACTCTCTCTGACCAGAGAAAACCCTGCTTCTAAAGAGCCCCCCTGATGGGGGCAGGCCCATATGGAAAATCCCTGTATATTAAGGCCAATGGACTTAAGACTTCAAGGATATATCTGCATCATCCCTTCACAGTAGCACTTGGATTAGTGTTTGATTGACTAACCACAGGACAGGAATCTTGAGGATGGGGCAACATTGCCTACCACAAAACCCATGTTTACCTTGCACTTATATGTCCTTCAAAGTAATGGAAGATTAATGCTTTCTAGAAAGGCAAAGGAAATCGAAATGTTTATAGACAGATTTGCTTTGGTTTAAAAAGCTCATTAAAAAAATAAAGTATGTCATGTCTGTATTTTCAAAATTTTCTACATTATGTAATCAACGCACTATTATAAAAGAATTGAAGCAGGTCTATATTCATTCTCTTAAAACAATTACATTTACAACTGTGTACCAATAGATATTTTTATTTCTGCTAATTGGTAATTTTAAGTATTGAAATTCCCAAACTGAGTGTTATGAACTGAATGTGTCTGTCTCCCCCAAATTCACATGTGCTGGTTCACAAACTTAAGAGTTTCCAGGGTGGAATCTGAAACGGGCCTCCTGAACCTGGAGGCAAGGAGAGATGGGAGAAAGACGCAGACCACTTTAGGTTGGTGAGTGGCAGTTTATTTTGTTTTCAATATATTTTTATTGATTTCAGAGAGGAAGGAAGAGGGAGGGAGAGAGAAATAAAAACATCAATGATGAGAGAGAATCACGGATGGGCCGCCTCCTGCCCGCCCCACACTGAGGATGCAGCCCACAACCCAAGCATGTGCCCTGACCGAGTATTGAACAGCAACCTCCTGATTCATAGGTCGATGGTCAACCACAGAGCCACACCGGCCAGGCGGTGGGTGGCAGTTTAATAACCAAGGGAACTTGCAAACGATGCTTATCTTGGGGGGTCACAAGATAAGACCCCTTCACCCAGTCGCCAGAATCTTAAACGGTTAAGATTCTGTTTAATAAAATAAATAAATAAAATAGGTTTTTAATAAACAGGGATCTTGCCCAGCTAGTGTGGCTTGGGGGTTGAGTATCAACCTATGAACCAAGAGTTTGCAGTTCAATTCCTGGTCAGGGCACATGCCTGGGCTTGGCCCCCAGTGTGGGGTGTGCAGGAGGCAGCCAGCCGATCAATGATTCTCTCTCATCATTGATGTTTCTATCTCCCTCTCCCTTCCTTTCTGAAATCAATAAAAATTTGTTAAAAAAAAAATAGGGGCTTTCACGGGTTCAGCACTTACACAGTTCAGATGGCCTGTGCAACGCATTGCTCTTCCAAGCCTGTGTCCTTAAAAATGGCTCCCGCTATGGTAGCGGTGGGCGGAACGTAAATCCCAAGGAACATATATCGCGAGGACCCGGCAGGGAGTGAGGAGTCTCTGATTGCCGAAGCCCAGCGTCCGGGTCAAGCCGGGGTCACGTCCTCGGGGTGAGGAGACGCCCGCTCTCTACCATTTGAGGACCCACCAGCCAGGGAGAGAGCTCTCACCATAAACGCACCCTGCCAGCTCCGTGGCCCAGGACTTCAGCCTCCAGGACTGTGAGCAAAGGTGTTTCTGTTGTTTACCCCCACTCCCGCCCCCTCGCCCCGGCCTATGGCGTTTTGTTAGCCTGAGCAGACTGAGGCCCTGAGAAATATTACAATTTACGGTATGATTATTTTATGCGTTTTATTGTTTGCCTTTAAACTTGGAAATAAGATAATTATTAAAATTTAAAAATCAATCCTCATATAAGTCATACTAGAAAAGTGGTGTTTTTATTCGTTTCAGCTTAATAATTAGGGCCATCAGATTTTTTTTCTTCAAAAAAGGAAAAGAGCCCTAACCAGTTTGGCTCAGTGGACAGAGCATCAGCCTGCTGACTGAAGGGTCCCACGTTTGATTCCGGTCAAGGGCATGTACCTTGGTTGCGGGCACATCCTCAGTGGGAGGTGTGCAGGAGGCAGCTGATCGATGTTTCTCTCTCATCAATGTTTCTAACTTTCTATCCCTCTCCCTTCTTCTCTGTAAAAAAATCAATAAAGTATATTTAAAAAAAAAAAAGGAGAAGAAACGTTTTATTTATTTATTTATTTAATTTTTTTTCAAATTTTTTTATTATTACATAAAGTTTTTCAAAGATTAGTACATATATCTCTTTTTTCCCCTGCCCTAAGAAACGTTTTATTTAAAAAAGCCCCAGGATTTCAGCCTTGGAAAAGACTGCCTTGACAGAAGCCACTGTGCCATTTTTCTGGGCATAATGCCATGATAAATACATTATTTTATCCATTTCATCACTGTCTGCCGGTTTGCAGTTTTGATAACTCACAAATTCAGTTTCCCCTGTGAATATGGTTATACTTAAAGGTAGAATATTAAGGCCAATTTAATTCCATAATAGCACTTGGTTTTATTGGTTAAAATTCCTATTGAAGTGGGTTAATAGTACAAACTGTGTTAACATATTTCTCCCCTCTGTCTCCCCTCCTCCACCCTCCTTTCCTTCTTGGCCAACAATACAATCATCAGAAAATTAGCGTTGAAAGAACAAGATTCAGAATTGTTTTTCTTTTTCTTCTTTGTAAGAAAAACTAGTTAAGAAACAGAAGCAAGCTAAGCCCATGCGTGTTAAAATAGTAATTGAGACTGAGCGTGCTTACAGCTCTGCCTGCGTCTCTTCCAGCTGTACCTGCTCCTCACAGTTAGTTTCAGCTAAGCTTTAGGACTTTCCCTGAGGCAAAACGAGAATGTGAGAGGAAAAGAGAAGGAAAGAGTCGTTCTTCTCGTGGAGAGTTGTTAAGTAATATGATGGAGTTTGTCATAGTTCTTGAAAGTTTAGATTTTAATATTTTATATTAACCTTTTATTTTATGAGAGCCAAATTTGTATAAGTTAAAAGTTCTCTATTATCTTGATATAGTGAAGAAATTTTTCCTGGGATAATGAGATTTTTGTGGTTGTATCTTTTTAACTTCTAAAATACAGTAAAATGGACTATATTTTGGGTGGACTATTGCATGAATTTTTTTTTTTACTGTTGTCAAAAAAGTTTATTAACATGGAATTATGTCAAATACAGATAAAAGAAACTTTCTGTTCTAGTTTGAATATTTTCAATATACAGGAATTTAAAAGAAAAAATTCTGAATCTTCATGTTGCAGTTTCATTT
Source organism: Murina feae (assembly GCA_004026665.1). Classification (NCBI taxonomy): domain Eukaryota; kingdom Metazoa; phylum Chordata; class Mammalia; order Chiroptera; family Vespertilionidae; genus Murina; species Murina feae. The sequence continues at coordinate 4,819 of PVJC01024243.1, forward strand.
CACTTTAATTTTTACTTTTTAAAATGTATTGGCACTGCCCAGCCAGTATGGCTTAGTGGTTGAGCATTTACCTTTGAACCAGGAAGTCACGGTTCGATTCTCGGTCAGGACACAAGTTCCGGTTTGGGGCTCGATCCCCAGTGGGGGGCATGCAGGAGGCAGCCAATCAATGATTCTCTCTCATCATTGTTGTTTCTTCCTCTCTCTTCCTCTCTGAAATCAATAAAAACATATTTTAAAAAAAGTATTGGCACTACAAGGTTCTGTAAAGAATAGAATTGACAAATTTAAAACACATGAAAATCTTTTCTTAGATGAGTTTTAACTACCATGGAAATCAGGATGCAGAAGAGTTCTATCACCTTCCCAAATTCCCTTGGCATCCCTGACTGCCACAGAAAGGAATTCTTTCACCTCCTGCCAAGGAAATCTAAGCCTGGCTGGCAGCTTATTTAAAGCTGAGAAGGGCAAGGAACCAGCTGTCCTATAGTTCAATAGATGTGTTCTTTTTTTCTTCTTTTTTAAAAAAACTTGATTGGGGTGACATTGGTTCACAAAACCATACAGGTTTCAAGTTACAGCTCAACAAAACATCACCTTCACACTGCATCTTGTGCTCATCGCCAAAGCACAGTCGCTTTACGTCCCGTTATCCCCCTTTGCCCTCTTCCATTTACCCCCACCCCTTTCCCTCTGGCTATCACTACACTGTTGTCTGTGTCTATGTGTGACATGTATATATAGTACTTTTTGCTTAATCCCTTTACCCTCTTCTCTGACAGCTGTCAGCTTGTTTCATGTATTGATGCCTCTGTTTCTAGTTTGTTGGTTTATTTTGTTCATTTGATTCCATGTACATGTGACAGCATATGGTATTTGTCTTTCTCTGACTGGCGTATCTCACTAAGCATAATACTCTCCAGTCCGTCCGTGCTGTCGCAGAAGGTGTGTTCGTATGGCTCTCATTTGACCTGGTGTCCTTGAATCCAGCAGCTCCTTTTCATACTTTCAACGAAGACATTTGGTTTTCTCTTTATATTAATTTCTCTTATTTTGCTCTGAGTAAAGACTGTGTAGTATTGAATTTATGTTTTTAATTTTTAAAATTTATTGATTTATTTACTTATCTATTTATTGTTAATCCTCACCTGATGATATTTTTCCACTGATTTTTTGAGAGAGTGGAAGGGGGAGGGACAGAGAGAAACACCAGTGAGAGAGAGAGAAATCGATTGATTGCCTCCCATGTGCCCCCAACTAGGGTTGGGAGCCAGCAACCGAGATACATGCCCTTGACCATAATCGAACCTGGGACTCTTCAGTCCACAGGCTGATGCTCTATCCACTGGGCCAAACTGGTTAGGGCTTAATTTTACTTTTAAACATTTTGATTCCCACCTGCAACTGCTAATTTTTGTGACTCTTCCATAGGTTTTTGAAAGAAATGATTATTTTTCTGTAATCATGCAGAATGATCTTTCTCCTGATTGATTAACTTCAAGTTTGTTAATTGTTTAGTAGAAGTTCTCTGTGTTCTTATCTTTCCCTCTTTGCACTTGATTTATTGATTTCTAATAAAAGTGGAGGTCATTTACTGGATGAAATTTTAGGAGAGATATTCTGGCTGGGAAAACTTTATAAATATAAATATTACATCACCTTTTTAGTATCCTCTCAATTCTGTCTTTCTCCCTTCTCTGTGGATGAAGGGGATAAAAGTGAGGTGTGGTATTGTATCTTTTCCAGGGGTTCTGTTTCATCCTTTGATAGTTCACCATTGATAGCACCACAAATAATTTTGGGATTATGCCTTGAAGAAACTATTTACCTAAATTTTATGTATGAGTGGAACTGTTGCTTTTTATAGTTATATTCTTTTTTTAAAAAATATATTTTATTGGAGAACCAAGATGGCGGCATAAGTATATACCTGAATGTGCTGCCTCCCACAACCACATTAAAACTACAACTATAAAGCTAAACAGCCATCTTCCAGAACCAGGGGAGTGGAAGGTTTACAACTAGAAGGCAAGAGAAGGAGTGCATTGAGACTGGGTAGAAGGTGTTGAGGCACCAAGAACAGAGAGGTACGGACACGTGTGAAACGGTGGTGGTGGCGGCTGTGGCAGTGGAGGCGGTAGCTGTGGCGGTGGAGGCACCTGGGTGTGCATGTTGTTTCAAGCTCCTGGGGCTGCACTGAACTCGTTTCGGGCTGTCTGGCAAGCAGTCAGAAGGTGAGAGTGACTTTCTAGTGGAGCTGTTCGTGGTGATCGCTGCGACTGTGGGGACGCGGAACTCTGAGATTTGGGGACTCAAGGGCATAGAGACACTAAAACATGGAGATGGCTGAGGACAGCCATCACTGTTTGCTTTGCCCAGGTGATTCTCTGAAACCCCGCCCCACTCAATTTACAACCCCACCCAAGCTGTGCGCCTATCTGCCTGCAGCCTAACCTAACAAGTTGCAGCTGGGACAGAGAGCTCCAAAAGTTCCAAACCCCAAACAACGAGGATAAATCTATAGATCCCGCTGTACCACCTCCTGGGTGGACTCACAAAGCAGCTGGACTTTGCACCTCCTTGGAGATACAGGAGCCAGTGTACCCAGTGGCCAGATACCAGATTTTAACTCCTCATATCCATAAGGGACACACTCAAGAGGCAGACTCAGTGAGCACCAAAGCCCCACTGAAGCAAGTTCTGCTCCATAAGGGTGTCTCCTGCACAGCAATTCTTCCACTGTAGACACAGTGGGTCCTCGCAATCAATTGGCCTGGAGGTCATTTCCTCCCAGTGATACCACAAGGCTTAACTACAAGACTATGCACCCAGCCCTCAAAGGCATACACTAAGAGTGTCCACCCCAGGTGATTGGTGAGGCTAAGCCATTGGGCCCAAGAGGACACCTACCACACAGAGCCACTCTATCAACATAGGGAAGCAGCCAAAATGCGGACTCAAAGAAAAATGCGGACTTGAAAGAAAAGGAGGAAAGCAAACTACTGGATATAGAGTTCAAAACCACAGTTATAAGGCTACTCAAGAATTTTCTACAAACCTCTGAGGAACTAAGAGACCTTCAAGCATCTTAATGAGAATGCCAAAAAAATGGAAAAGGACCAGTCAGAAATTAAGCATACACTGACTGAAATAAACAATAATATACAGAGATCCAACAGCAGACTAGAGCATCCCAAGAACCAAGTCAAAGATTTGAAATATGAAGAAGCAAAAAATACCCATCCTGAAAAGCAAAAAGAAAAAAGTATCCAAAAATATGAAGATAGTGTAAGGAGCCTCTGGGACAACTTGAAGCATACCAACATCAGAATTATAGAGGTGCCAGAAGAAGAGAGCGAGCAAGAGATTGAAAACCTATTTGAAGAAATAATGACAGAAAACTTCCCCTACTTGGTGAAAGAAATGGACTTACAAATCCAGGAAGCGCAGAGAACACCAAACGAAAGGAATCCAAAGAGGACCACACCAAGACACATCATAATTAAAATGCCAAGGGCAAAAGACAGAGAATCTTAAAAGCAGCAAGAGAAAAACAGTTAGTTACCTATAAGGAGTACCTATATGACTGTCAGTTGATTTCTGAAAACAGAAACTTTGCAGGCAGAAGGGACTGGCAAGAAATATTCAAAGTGACGAATAGCAAGAACCTACAACCAAGATTACTCTACCCAGCAAAGCTATCATGTAAAATTGATGGTCAGATAAAGAGCTTCACAGACAAGAAAAAGCTAAAGGACTTCATCACCACCAAAACAGGATTATTTGAAATGCTGAAGGGCATTCTTTAAGAAGAGGAAGAAGAAGAAAAAGGTAGAGATAAAAATTATGAACAACAAAGTGACAAATACATATCTATCAACAAGTGAATCTAACAATTAAGTCAATAAAAAATCTGATGAACAGAATAAACTGGTGAATATAATAGAAGTAGGGGCATAGAAAGGGAATGGGTTGACAATTCTCGTGGGGAAGGGGGTGTGAGGGGTGTGGGAAGAGACTGGACAAAAATCTTACACCTATGGATGAAGACAGTGGTGGGAGTAAGGGCATGGGGGTGGGGTGGGAACCAGGTGGAGGGGAGCTATGGGGGTTTTAAAAAAAGGAACATCTGTAATAATCTGAACAATAAAGATTATTTAGAAAAAAAGTCACACAGCAGTGCCAGGGCTGGAAAAAAATATATTTTATTGATTTTTACAGAGAGGAAGGGAGAGGAATAGAGAGTTAGAAACATCGATCAGCTGCCTCCTGCACACCCCCCACCAGGGATGTGCCTGCAACCAAGGTACATGCCCTTGACAGGAATCGAACCTGGGACCCTTCAGTCTGCAGGCCGACACTCTATCCACTGAGCCAAACTGGTTAGGGCGATAGTTATATTCTTTAATAAATTATCTATATGTGTAAAAGGCTAAGAGACTGTTCGACCAGCCAGCTATGATGTGAACTGACCACCCCTGTTGAGTGGGGGAAGATGCTCAACACAGTAGCTGCCAAGCTGTGGTCACTTGGCAGCAGCGGTTCTCAGGTGACACACCTCGGAACCAGAGAGGAGGGAGCCTGATTCCTCGCAATTCCTTCTGCATTCTGGGACCCCTCAGGGGATGTCGGAGAGCCGGTTTTGGCCTATTCCCCGCAGGCAGGCTGAGGGACCCCACCTGCTGGAGGGACCCTGCTCGGTCCGCAGATGCCCTTCGAGTTGTGGCGCTGGCCCAGGTGTGGCCAGCTGGGGAGTGACCACAGGAGGTTGGCTCCAGCGTGTCCAGCTCTTCTTGCCCAGTCCCGCCCCACCAGCTACCACCCAGGATAGACCACCTGCATTAGTCTCTGCACCAGAGAGACTAATTAATTTCCTTTCAATGTGCACAAATCTGTGCACCAGGACACTAGTTTGGAATAATAGGACAACAAACAAATCATTATATATATAACAACTAGAGGCCCAGTGCACAAAAATTTGTGCACTTGGGCGGGGGGGGAGGGGTCCCTCAGCCCGGCCTGTGCCCTCTCGCAGTCTGGGACCCCTCAGGGGATGTCCATCTGCTGGTGTGCCTGGTCAGCCTGGGTGAGGGGCTGATGGCTGTTTGCAGGCTGGCCAAGCCCCCCAGTGTGGATCCTCACCCCATTGGGGTGTGGCCAGCCTGGGTGATGGGCTGAGGGCCGTCTTCAGGCTGCCCAGAGTCCCTTCAGGTTTTGGGTCCCTACTGGGGTACCTGGCCAGCCTGGGTGAGGGACTGATGGCTGTTTGCAGGCTTGCCAAGCCCCCCAGTCACGTCCCTCACCCCATTGGGGTGTGGCCAGCGTGGGTGATGGGCTCAGGGGCGCTTTCAGGCTGCCCACAGCTCCCATTGACCCAATGTCCCAGCAAGACTGGCTGGACGCAGGTTTCTGCAGTTTGTTTATCTTCTATAATTGATACACTGTTCCTTTAAGCCGGGGCCTGGTAACGAAACCTCTCTGCTTCAGCTCTGGCTTCTATAATGAAACAATGTTTAATTAGAAGTCAGGCCCGGCCTGCTGTTTGCTTCAGCTCCTAGGATTGAGACATTTGTTGCAAATATGATGTTCCCTGGAGCAGAGAGACGCCCAGGCGGCTCGCAAACAGTTTCACTCCTGCTGCAATGGAAGCTGCCGTTTACTCAGGTCCGTGAGTGGCGGCCTCCATGTTGGCTGGGTTAATTTGCATATAGTTGCTCTGATTGGCTGGTGGGCGTGGCTTAGGCATCCCGAAGAAACGGTTAATTTTAATATTACGCTTTTATTAGTTAGGATTTTTGGAGCCATTTATAGCTGTTCTGTTCTAGGGATCCTTGTGTGTCCTTGACCAAGAGTGGGGGAAGGAGTAGAAAACTAGAAAATGTTTTCCCACTTTGAGTTGCAATAATGCTAATTAATTATGCCTCTATTAGAGAATTACTTTTTCTTGGTAATTTGTTTATTGTAGAAACTTAGAAATGTAAATAATTAAGAAAAAACATTGTCCATAATCCCATATCCTATTTTTAGAACCTCTTGCTATCAGAAATGTATTTATGATGATAAATAAATAATTTATTTGCAATGCCATGCTATTTTCTAGAGAGTAAATACTAAGAAAGGTTCTCATACTGTTGACCTGGTTCTGGGTGCAAGGTTGTGAATAGGAGAAGTAGAGAGAGGACAAAATGACCTTCATATCACAAAGGGGAGAATTAGAGGTGGATAGGAGCAATTGGAGGGAAGCCGATGGAGAGGAGTGATTGTGAGACCCAGGGTCTGTGAACTAATCTGTCAGCGGCTGAAAAAGAACTTGAAACACACACACACACACACACGAATTTTGAAAGGGCATTTTTATGAAGATTTGCTGTGTAGTGGTGATGCAAACCTTCTTCCATGACTTCCCATATCTTCGGTAAAACATTTATTTCTCATGACTGCATTGTGGAGTTGACTCTGTTTTAGGATGCATTTCATTTCTTCTTTGAGAAGGCCATGGAGCAAAACAAGTACCTGTAGATAGGGCCCCAGCATTTTGGGTATCTGACTATGTGGGTGCATATATCTAAAGTAATAAAAGCGAAATAGTAAAATTAACCGTTTCTCCGAGACAGGGTAAGCCACGCCCACCATCCAATCAGAGTGGCGGTATGCAAATTAACCCAGCCAAGATGGCGGCGGCAGACACAGGGAGGCCTGCCTCCCTGTGTCCGCCACCGCCATCTGTTGCCTTCTTGCAGGCCACACGGGAGGGGTGGGGTGGGGGGGGCGGGAGGAGCGAGCTGCGATCAATTTCAGGCAACAGGGCCGCGGACCTGGGAACGGGGGGCGTGGCCACCCAGACCCACCTGGGAATCCCAGCCACTGCTCTGGCCGACCCTGGACCGGCAGGGCAGCGGACCTGGGAACCAGGTGGCGTGGCCACCCAGACCCACCTGGGAATCCCAGTTGCTGAGCTGGCCGGCCCTAGACCAGCAGGGCTATGGACCTGGGAATCAGGGGCTGTAGCCAGACAGACCCACCGGGAGTCCCCAGCTGCTACCCTGGCCTATGCTGGGCTGGGGCCATGGATGCCAAGGAGGGGATGAGGGGGCTGGAGCCATCAAGGACCCCGCAGGCATCGCCCAGCAGCACCTGCTTGCCCATCTCTGTAGTGTGGAGCAGACAGGCCCGGCAGAGAGCAGAGAACCAGGTGCAGTGGGTCCAAGCCATCAGTACCACTTTTCCTGCGTGCTCCCAAATTGGATGAAGTCCAGGTCCGGCTGAGGGACCTCCCCACTTGCCCTCCTCCTCCCCCACCTGCACCCTCACCCCAATTTACCCGTGCACGAATTTCGTGCACCGGGCCCCTAGTTTTTATTATAAAATGAGATTAACTGCCATGATTCTAAAATTGTTTTTTGAATTGATAACATGACTATATTTATTCTATATGATTGAAGAAACTCTAAACTTATATTTTTTAAAGAAATGAAGAGTGTTCCACATTCTATTTCTCAATCCCCTCATATCTGGACATTTAGGTTTTAGTTTTTCACTATTTTAAACTATGTTGTTAGGATTATGTTTGTACATTATTATTTATATGGGTTCTGCTTATTCAGAATACATTTATTCCTAAAATTAGAGTCTCTGAGCCAAAGAACATTAACATTTTTAAGGTTTTCGAAAAGTGTCTTCCAGAATTTACCTATTTACTCCTAATTAGGAGTGTTTGATGACAAGACTTGTTTCTGTTTATACTTTGTCAAACTTGGGTTTGCAAGTCTTTTGACTTTTTGGAAGTCTAATAAAAAATGAGATCTCATAGTAGTTTTAATTTGCATTTATTTCATTACAAATAAGACAGATTTTATTTTTTTGCCCATGTTTTTTGGGCATTTTAGTGGTTAAGTTGCTACTTCACATCACATTCATTTTCTACTAGCGGTTTCATGTTTTCCTTGTTATTTTATGTTAACTTGTTATGTTTTTAGGTATTAATACTTCATTTTAAGATAAAAAAATTGATTTCAGAGAGGAAGGGAGAGGGAGAGAGAAATAGAAACATCAATGATGAGAGAGAATCATCAATTGGCTGCTTCCTGCACTCTCCCAGGGCCTATGCCCTGATTGGGAATCAAGTCATGACCTCCTGGTTCATAGGGTAATGTCAACCACTGAGCCATGCTGGCTGATCTCATTTGTTTTTTAACTATGACACTTTAAATTTTCTGTTTCACTTTGAGGTTTATTTTAATAGCTTTTATTGAGATACTAGAGTCCTGGTGCACAAAATTTGTGCACGGTAGGGTCCCTAGGCCTGGTCAGTGATCAAGGCCAATCAGGTTCCCTGCCTCCTCCTTCCCTTGCCACCCACGTGCCTCCACTGTGAGGTTCCCCTGCCTCCCACCTCCCCATCACCTCCTTCCTTCACCACCTGCATGCCACCACTCCCTCCCTCTAGGCCCCCTCCTTCTTTCATTCCCTCAGCTCCCCGCTGCCTGCCATGTTCCACGCCGTCCCCTGGTGGTCAGCACACATCATAGTGAGTGATTAAATTCCCAGTCTCCCAGTCGAACTCCTGAGAGGACACTTTGCATATTAACCTTTTATATATATGCTAGAGGCCCGGTGCACAAAAATTTGTGCACTCGGGCGGGGGGGTCCCTCAGCCTGGCCTGTGCCCTCTCATAGCCTGGGATCCCTTGGGGGATGTCCACCTGCTGGCTTAGGCCCACTTGCCAGGTGATTGGGCCTAAGCTGGCAGTCAGACATCCCTCTGGCAGCCTGGAAGCCCTCAAGGGATGTCCACTTGCCAGTGGGGAGCAGGCCTAAGCTGCAGTCCAGACATCCTTAGTGCTGCTGAGTAGGCAGGAGAGGCTCCTGCCATCATTGCTCTGCTGGCAGCCATCAACCTGGCTTGTGGCTGAGCAGAGCTCCCCCTGTGGGAGCACACTGCATTGAGCATCTGACCCCTGGTGGTCAGTGTGTGTCATAGTGACCAGTCATTCCCAGTGGTTCTGCTGTTAGGGTCAATTTGCATATTACTCTTTTATTATATAGGGTATATAGAAATAATTGACATACCATACACTGCACACATTTAAAATTTGGTAAATTTTGACTTACTAGTATATCCATGCTAAGCCGTCATCATCACAATCAAGACAATGAACATATCCATCATCTCTCAAGGTGTCCTGATGCCCCTTTGCAGTTCCTCCCACCATTTGTCTCTCCTCACCCTCATATCCACAGGAAATCTGCTTTCTGTCATTAGAGCTTACTTTGAATTTTCTAGAATTTTATGTGAATGGAATCATATAGAATACACTTGGGTAGTTAGTTATCAAAGAAATGCAAATTAAAATCACAATGAGATACCATTACACACCTATAAGAAAGTTTAAAATTAAAAAAACTGTGCCAAATATCAGTGAGGATGAGAAGCACCTGGAATTTTCATATGCTGCT
>PVJC01024243.1:14374-25805 GCA_004026665.1 Murina feae
AGCCATCCTGGGTCTGCTGCGTGGTTCCGCCCCGGGAGCCTCCTCAGGGGCATGCGGGAGCACCCGTCCAGGGTCCACTGTCTTCAGACGCCCCCCGGGAGCCTCCACAGGGCGTGTGGGAGCGTCTGCTGCACAGTGCAGAGCATCCGAAGCCAGTCCGCTGCCCGGCTCCACCCTGGGTGTGTTCACTCAGCAGCAGGACCCCACTGAGGGATCCTGCACCAGCGTCTGCCCCTGACTCACCACCCAGCTCTATACCAGGTGTGTCCCCTCAGCAGTGGGGGCCCACCAGGCGTGTGCGATCGTGGGCCCTCCGGTGGGAAACGTCCACGCCTGCACTCACCAGCCCTCCCACCCCCAGTGCACGAACCCTGAAGGGGCTGTGGGCAGCCTGAAAATGGTCCTCAGCCCCTCACCCAGGCTGGCCAGGCATGCCAGCAGGTGGACATCCCCCCGCTCCCGAGGTGCAAGAGGGCACAGGCTGGGCTGAGGGACCCCTCCCCCCCCCAGTGCACAAATTTTATGCACCGGGCCCCTAGTAGTGATATAATCATCTTGGAAAACAGTTGGGTATTTTCTTAAAAAGTTATATATTCACCTACCATATGATCTAACCATTCCACGCCTAGGTATTTACCTGAGAGAAATGAAAACGTGGACCCATACAAAGACCTATATATGAACATTGATAGACATATTGTAATAGCTCCAAACTGTTTATCACCAAATCGGTGGATAAAAAAATTGTGATATATTTATACAATGGAATAGTATTCATAAATTAAAAAAGCACTATTGATACATGCAAAAATATGAATACATTTGAAAATGATATCTTCTGACATATAGACATTTATGCTATGTAATCAGTTTATTCTTACATGAGTTTTGCCTTTTTTGCCATACCTACTTAGAACTTTCTTGCTCCCAAATTAAATATTTAATTATGTAATCTTTTAATACTTTATTTTTCACCCTTTCATTTTAAAGCTACCTGAAATTAATTTTGGTCTTGTAGGGAATTGATATTTAAATTCTTTTTGATATGGTTAGAATGTTTGCAGGATTGCTTTAAATTGTTTAGGCTCAGGTGTTCTGATTTGTTCTCAGGTTGAATTTGGTACATGTCACACAAATGTTATACAACCTTAATGGGTATCAAACTTTAAGAGGAAATTTATACATGATCTTGCTTTCCCACTAAATAAGAAAGTCATAAGTCTCATGAGTTTCATTGTATTGCTTGAAGAGACAATTTTGCCATAATAGCAACCATATTATAAATGCTATTTTGAATAATGTTATTAGTATGCATTTTTATTCTATAAGCATTTCTTTTCCATTTGTCCATAATTATACATGTTACTTATCTATAATAATAAAAGCATAATATGTCCTTCCTTCCGGACAAAGCCACAGTGGATGGGGGCCGAGGCAGAGGTGGCAGAGGCCCCTGGATGCAGTTGTGGTGGGCAGCAGCCAGGGCCAAGGCCCTTGCACGAATTTCATGCATCAGGCCTCTAGTATATAATATTTCATCATTCAGAATGTTCTAATTTTCTTGTCATTTACATAACATTGCATTGAACCCCTTTGTGCCCATAACTTTTTGCTTCTTTGGAATAACTTACGATGCATAGAGCCAGAAGTACTATTAACGGGATTGAACAAATAGAAGTTCTGTTTCTTTGTCCTTATTTCCACTCTGCTTTCCAACAGGGTTATGCCAATTTTATATTGTGGATGGGCACATATGAGTTACCAGCATCGTTTCAGCCTTGCTTTCAGAGCATTATCAATGTTAGTTCTATGTACAGTGTGGGGCAAAAGTAGACCTACAGTTGTTCGTATGGAAAATAATACAATAATTAATAGTAGTACAAGAATAAACTGTATTTCATGTACTCACAACTGTAAGACTACCTTTGCCCCATCCTATATTTTGTCCAATTTATTATATGAATGAGTAAACGAATACCTCGTCAGTCCATCCACCGGTCATCCATATGCTTGCAGCTCTTTTCTCTCTCTCCTAATGCTCTGTGGCAGCCATGAGGGTATACCACTCAGATCTCCCTTCAAGACAACCTGTTGCCAGTATATAGTTAGTGGACAGTCTAGTTGCCAGAACTCCAGAGTTCCGGTAGCATTCACGCCGAGGCCATACTCTCCCAGAGCTGCCCTCAGCCGGTGACAGTGCTAGGGTCTGGACATTCCTTCTTCCCCTTAGCGGGGCTCCTCTGAGGGACAGTTCTTGCTTTGGGCCTCACCACCCCCCAGTCTCATGGCTGAGACTTCCTTAGAACTGCAGCCTCTTCCTTTCCAGGCCTCCTCCTGTCCTCTCTCCTTGTACAAGTATCAGACCAGCATCGCAGTCAGGCTCTCCTTGCCTACTGTTCCCTCTCACCTTTGTCCATCACAAGTGTTTCTCCTCAGTCAATCTTTTCAGGTCTAAATCTGTCTTGGCATCACAGGGCACTCAAACTGACATACCCTATGGATGAATCCACATGGCGTAATTCCTGTAGGGCCGATACAAACTCCAAATTCTTTTCTAAGTGAGTGACAGACTGATGTGGAAGATAGGAGCTTTGAGGTTGGCCATAAGTTGAAGTCCCAGAAGGAGAAAGCCCCAACAATTTACTGGTAGGTGATCTGATGATGTGTAGTTCTCTGAGTCATTGGAGGTGGTAGTGGTTTTAGTCTTATACTCATTCCTGGCTGCTGCTTTTTTCTTTTTGTGGTTTGTCTGCATGGGTGCCTCTTGACAGGTGGCTTAATGGGCTCTGGCACCAAGTCATTCACGACACAACATAGTTTGTACCTGCCACACAGGAATGCAGATCTTTCAGAGGGGAGACATTGTAGCCTGCAGTGTCCGGGGACCTTACGCCCACATCTTGTTCCACCCCCACTGGCTGCATGGAGGGAAAAAGACCAGAGAAGTCAAAGTTAGAAGCAGCATAGGAACTACAGAGGGCTGGGGGTCAGATGGGGACATTTGGATTTTTATTTTGAGATGTATGCTTGAGATATCCAGTGAAGGAGACTTGGGAAGGGCCGTGAAGAGCAGACACAATATCTCTTGATTGATGGCCCCTGCGAACTCTGAGGAGCTTTTTCTCTTTGCCAGTATCTGCATCTTTGCAGCTTATGAAGACTTAGCTGGTACTGCAGAATGTATGGGTGAAATGGGGAGGTGGAGAGAGCCAGATCATCATTGTCAGGGAGGCACATGAACACAACTAAGGGAGAACTGGAGCTACTCTTATCCACCCACAGTCTCCCCTTTTATGGCGTTTCTGCTTCATTTATTCTCAAGAAATATAAAGCTGTAAATATCACTCAATCCAGGCCAAAAAAAAAAAAAAAAAAAAAAGGAGAAAAAAAGTCATATCATTCTCCAAGAGCATGGTTGCTACCAACAGTTTTTTTTGTGTGTGTGTTTGCATTCAGACATTGCCCAGCACCAGAAACCACCTTCTAGTTAAACTGGTGGTTTATCTCAGCTGTGTCTGCCATCGGCTCATAGCACTGGCATCTTCTGAACATCCCCCTCCTCTGGCTGACTTCACACCCATTGCCTGCCTCTCTGATCTCTTTCTTTCTCTGATTCTTCATTCTCTCCTTGCCCCAGGGTTTGAGCTGAGCACCTTTTTGCCATGCTGTGTGGGACTTGCCCTCTAAAAGGTTTCATCACCCTGCCTGCCAACCCTCTGGATGGGACCCTAAGTCTCTTCCTAAGGCTCATTCTCACCTCTGAGCACTAACCAGGGTTGATCTCAAAGAATTAAAATTGTGAAGAAAAATGCCTTCTCAGTGTCTCAGGAGGTAAAGGGAGGGTGCAAAAAGTGAGGGAAGACATTTTGGATGAGGTTGAGGCTGACCCTTGCTCTAGAACAGGAAAAATGTTTTGGGAAATGTGTTTTGGTTTTGTTTCTTTTGTACAAGGTCGTATAGGATGGTGGTGGGGTATGGGGGATATGAAGCCAGTGGTGGATGTGGGGAGATCCTTAGCTTCAGATGGAACTGAGTGGGGTGAGCCCTGCTCCTTCCACCCTCACTTGTCTGTTACCAGAGCGATCACATCTAGTGTTTCTGCCCCCAGTTCTCCTTTTCCCTTCTCCACCCAGTTTACCTGGAGTCACCATGAATCCGAGGGATGCAAAGACCAGGAGCAGGAGCTTCATGGCTGAAGGGATGGCCTGGAGAGCAGCTGGAGTTCTAATGGAGTCCGGGACCTTTGTGTAATGTGCTTGGAGCTGCTGCCTTTATAGAATGCACACAATGCCAAGATACTTGGCAGTAAACCAGAGGGAGAGGTCTCTGCCACCCAGATCAATCAGATTAGCTCAGAATGTCTACTAGTCTGCAGCCTGGATTGATTTATTGGGCACCTGTATTGTAGGCTGTTAGGAGGGAGAGAGGCAGAACAAAGACATCAGTTCATAGTGCCCCCTCTTTAAAACTACGCTCCCAGCCAGTGAGGGTGAGGGTGTGGGGAAACTGGTGTTCTCTTGCACTGGAGCTGGGAGTGTTAATTGGTAACAGTTTTAATTCTGGAGGGCAATTTAACAATATACATCAGAAGTAAAAAGTGCCTGCCTTTTTATTCAGAAACTCTATTCCTTGGACTTTTGTCTAATGGAAATAATTGAACAAGCACACAAAAAGGATTATCTCAACATTGCTTGCACTAGCAGGAAACCAAAGCTACTTCAATGATGGTATAATATAGGTACAATAGACTATAACAGAACACTATACAATCATTAAAAATGATCAAAATATACAAATACAGGCTATAAGGCATGCATCTAGCATGATTTAATCTCTGAAAAAGAAACATCTGTCCTAACTGGTTTGGCTCAGTGTATAGAGCCTTAGGACTGAAGGATCCCAGGTTTGATTCCGGTCAAGGGCATGTACCTTGGTTGTGGGCACATCCCCAGGATGGGGTGTGCAGGAGGCAGCTGATCAATGTTTCTCTCTCATCGATGTTTCAACTCTATCCCTCTTTCCTTCTCTCTGTAAAAAAAAAAAAAATCAATCAAAAAGAAAAGAAAAGAAAAGAAACATGATGGTCAAGATGGCAGAGTAGGTAAATGTGGTACTTTCATCCTTCCACAACTACATAAAAATTACAGCTAAATGATAAAACAACCATTCTTTAGAACTCCTGAAGTCTAGCTTAACAGAAGTCCTATAACAAGGATATAAAGAAGCTACATAGAGACTGATAAGAGGTGGAGACTTGGAATGGGCTGTTCACACACCCACGTGTGGCTGTTAAAAATCAGGAGGGATTTCCCAGCTGCAGAGACTCCTCCACCCACCTGAAGAATGAGGACTCCCAACTCCACACCAGGTCCCCCAGCCCAGGGTTCCAGTGCTGAGAAGAGAAATCCCCATAACTTCTGGCAATGAAAACCAGCAGAGATTGTGGCTGAGTGAGACACAGGGCTGTGGAGTCCCAGGCTTTCCCCTTTCAGGGGCAATGCAAGGACTTACTTGCTCTGAGCCTCAGTGCTGGGGTAGTAGCTCAAAAGGCACCAGGGACATATGGGGAGAGACTGGATTGTCTGGAATCAGGATGAGGCCTTGAGGGGCAGCTTTCTCCCAGGCAGAAGTGCTGGCAGAGGCCATTGTTCCTTTGCTGAGCCCCCCCTCACAGAACCAGCTGGCAGGTGCCATATCTGAGTCTCCAACTTGGCTAACACTATTTATCCTACCTTGGTGATTCCTTGAGACCCCACCTCACCAAATGTGCAGGCCATTGAAGCCTTTCTGGTGAGTTTTTCAGACAAGTGGCCTATCTTGGCTCAAGCTGTGGACTTTTCCTAAAATTTCTCCAATAAGCAACATCTGGCCTTGTTGTGCCCTATACCTCTTGCTAAGTGGCCCTAGAACTGGCAGCAGCCAGTGTTGGTTTGCAGCTTGGTCTCTTCAGGACACTTGTAAGCCTACCACAAGTATCAACCATTTGCAGATTGCTCTATAGCTCATGCTGGGTGGCCCTGGGCATGGCACTGGAGGCTGCTGAACTTGGTCTGTAGCTCCTGGGAGGCCCCAAAGCCAACGTACCTGTGGAGAACTTCAGACCACCATAAGGGACCACCCAATCATTTCCATGAGTGACACATTCACGGAGTGACCTCAGAGGGCATTAGAGCTCTGTCTAACACATGGGAAGGAGTGCAGGAAGGCAGCCAAAATTAGGAGACAAAGAAACATGGACAAAAGAAAGAACAGAACAAACTCTGGAAAAAGAACTAAACAAAATGTTGGCAAGCAATATACCAGATACAGAGTTCAAAACACTGGTTATAAAGATGCTCTATGAACTTAAGGGAGGAGTAGATGAACTTAGAACTTCAACAAAGATGTAGGAAACAAAAAATGGACATAGAAAACATAAAAAAGAACCAGTCAGAAATGGAGAGTACATTAACTGAAATGACATGGACTCAATAGTACAGTAGATAAAGCAGAGGATCAGATCAGAGATTGGAAGATAAGGAAGCAGAAAACACCCAATGAGAACAGAAAAAAAAAAAAAAAAGAATAAAAGAATGAGGATAGTTTAAGGAGTCTCTGGGACAATTTCAAGAGTACCAACATTCACATCATGGGGGTGCCAGGAGAAGAGAGTGAGAGGAAGTTATTGAAAACTATTGAAAAAATAATGACAGGAAACTTCCCTAACCTGGTGAAAGAAGTAATCAAATTCAGGAAGTGCAGAGAGTCTCAAAAGATGAACCCAAAGAGGCCCACACCAAGACACATCATAATTAAAATGCCAAAAGTTAAAAAAAATGCCAAAGGTTAAAGACAAAGAATTTTAAAAGCAGCAAGATGTAACAGGTAAAGTGAATACAGCTTTTTAACATAATACTTGCTTAAACATTCCAATTTTCACAATCCTGTTAACCATTACACTTTCACATTCTTTTGATCTAATTGTAGCCTGAGTTAGGGCTTTACCAATGGATTTTTGGTACCATAGTTCATGGGATTTCTGTATCAAGGAGTTCTGGAAATCTCTCCACCTCTCAACCATTTTACCCATTTTTGTGCAAAACAAGAGATGGAGCCAATCCCTTTTTTAAATAGAAAAAATTGGCATTGTGGTTGTCTTTTTTTTTTTTTGAGGGTTTGCTATTATTTTCATTGTTTTATAATTTTTTATTTTTCAATTGCAGTTGAAATTACAAATTAGTTTCAGGTGTATAGCATAGTGATTAGACATTTATATAACTTACTAGTGGCCTGGTGCATGAAATTTGTGCACAGGTAGGGTCCCTAGGGCTAGCTGGCAATCAGGCAATCTGTGGGGAGAATGGTGGGGCATCGGTGGGGGGCCCTGCTGGCATCCACCTTGGTTGGCCTGGCACTGCCTGCTCACTGGCCCTGCGCCCCCTCCCCCTCGCTGTCGCCACTGATTGCCTCCCTCTGCAGGGCAACTGGCAGGGTGATTGGGGGCCTCACTGCTGGCACCTGCCTTGGAGGTGACCGGTGAGGCAGTTTGGGGGGCGGCACCAGCCTGCTTGCTGGCCCTCCCCCGCTTCTCCCACTGCTGATGCTGGTTGCCTCCTTCCACAGGTGCGAGCGGGGCCGTTGCTGGCAGTGGGTGCGAGAGTGGCTGCTGGCCCCAATCTCCTCTCAGGAGCAGGGGGAGGTGGAGAAGCCCTGAGGGGTAGTTGGGGCTGGCAGCTGCTGCTCTCACCCATTGATGGCACCTAGTGATTGGGGCTGGTGCCAGGCACCAGCAGTGGGTGTGAGTGGTGGCTCCAGTACTGGGAGTGGGTGTGAGTGGGGCCAGCGCCGGTAGCAGTTGTGAGTGCTGGGTGGGACTGCGATGTGCAGGAGCAAAGAATTTTCAGTAACCATCAGAGGCTTGCCCCAATAACAGCAACCGTGCCCCATTTTGGTCTGGTGCCGCTGCTCACCTGCTCCACCATCCCACCATGTCCTATGCATGCCCCCTGGTAGTCAGTGCATGTCATAGGCACTGGTTGTTCGGTTCCAGTTATTCCACCATTCGGTCTATTTGCATATTAGCCTTTTATTATATAAGATGTAAGACCCTGGAGGGGAAGTTGTGACAGCAAAATTGATTTTTAGTTTTTTAGTTTTGCAACAATAAGATTATATGGGGTGTCCATGTGAAAGGGGCCTTCTTAACAGCATTTATCATGACCTAGATAAAGGGCATTTTCAACAGGTGACTGTCCTAGTTATCATAAAGCTAGTCCCACATGGCTTGCGTACAAAGCATAGCAGCTGCTTCATCTGAGTGTTCCATCTGGCATTCACAGGCAGAGAGGAATAGTCCACATTCTCAGGGTAAACACACCTACTTTTGTCTAGTGCATTAGGTTGGCTGTTCCCTCAGGAATAACCTCCTGTGTGAGGCATATATAGCCATCTGTAATTGTACAAACCCAGCATGCTTTTCCACTCTGCAGCATTCAAAACCAAAGACACAGCCCCCAAATTAGTTACTCCCACAATCCATTTAGTAAAGGTTCTTCAGGGAGCTCATGATACTAATCCAAAATGGAACCACTCCCTCACACTGATACCCAGGTTTCTTTTCTCTTTCCGCATGTTGATTACCTTCTTATTCCTGCATAATCAGGAGTCAGTTTTGAGGCTAGTGGTAGAAGGTCAGACTCACCAAAATCTGAGCTTTGTCTAACATGAAGGTCTAATGAAACTTCTGTTTGAGAGAGAAAAGAGAGGTGAGAGAGAAACATCGATTGGTTGCCTTCTGTATGCACCCTGACCAGGGATCAAACTCACAACCCAGATACAAGCCCTGGCTGGGAATTGAACCCAGTAACCTTTTGGTATATGGGATGATGCTCCAACTAATTGAGTCACCCAGCCAGGAATTTTTAACTTCAGTTTAGCTATTACGGATAATAACCAATGGATTGAATATTTTGCTTTTTTCTAACTGGTTTGCGTTTCTTTATGCATTCAGTGGGACCAACTTCCGAGGAGTTGGAATCATCTCTAAATTCCATTGGTAACTTTGACCTTGACTGAGTGCAGAACGGCTGCTGTTCCATAGCATGGGGGGGCCACATGGCCACCCAGGAATCAAAGGTTCCCCATCCCATGCCCTTTCATCCATTTTCTTCCCAGATTACGTTTCCCTGAGCTAGGATAGTTAGAGCATATCCCACTTCTGACACTGATTTGAATGCGTGTTTTCCAACACCAACAAGCAATCAACTCAGTCTAACACAATCTACGTGGAGAGCATCGGATCCCACAGTTTAAGGGCTCAGTCTAAAAGACTAGCTCTCCACCCCCATCAGGCATCAGTCACAAGTCTAGGTTGTCGCCAGTGCTCTGACAAACTGGCTAGACATCAGAGGTTTCCACAGCCTCCTCCTTTGGTTCAATCAGTTTGCTAAAGTGGCCCACAGAACTCAGAGAAACATTTTGCTTATTAGATTACCAGTTTATTACAAAAGGACATAACTCAAACAGCCACATGGAAGAGGTGAATAGGGCAAGGTATGGGAAAAAAGGGTGCAGAGTTTTCATGCCCTCTCTAGCCAGGCTAGGCTCTCTGAATCTTTAAGTGTTCACCACCTAGAAGCTCTCTCCTTCTGATCTTCTCACAGTGCTGGAGGCTGGCAATCCAAGATAAGGTGCCAGCAAAGTCAGTTTCTGATTAGAGTTCTCTTCTTGGCTGTTAAAATAGTTGCCTTCTCACTGTGTCCTTACATGGCCTTACCTGGTGTGCATGGAAAGTGAGTGAGCTCTCTGGTTTCTCTTTTTGTGAGGAGACTAATGCTATCCAATCAGGGATCTATACTTATGACCTCATTTACCCCTACTTCCTTTGAGATCTCATTTGCAAATGTATTCACATTGGGGATAGGACTTCAAAATATGAGTTTTTGGGAGACACATATATTTAGTTCATGACACCCAGTAAGACCTATTTCAACTTGTTTTGTCTCATTTACTTCCTTTAATTTGGAATATTTATACACCATTTCTTTGTCTTTATGCCATTGTAATTTTATGAATAATATAGTCCTTCCTATTTTGCTTTAATAAAATGTTCCTCATTTGTTTTTATCTGTTGCTTCCTTATGATTAGATTGTGCTTATGCATTTTCAGTTGGCATTTAGCATAGATAATATTGTACCCTTCTCAGAAATCACATCTAATGTCCATCTGGCCCTTCTAGGCAATGTTAATTTTGATCAGATGTTGAAGGTATTGCCCAATTTCCCCACTACTTTATGTGTATAGTACTGTGATGTTTCTCTCATACTCTAAGACCTTGCAAATCTCTGCCCATGATAAAAATTTCATCCTAGATTTAGCAACCATTGAAAATTCTGGGAGACAGCAAGATGGCAGCATAAGGTAAACACCGTAAATGCAGCCATGCACAACTATTTCAGAATAACCACGAAAAGAAAACACGGATACCACTCACACCCACAGGAAGGCTGGCTGAGTGAAAATCCTACAACTAGAAAGAAACTGAGACTCAGAGGAGTGGCGGAAGCAAAGTACAGAAGTAGGGAGGTGCATGCACGGGGCTCGGGGAGAGGGCTGGCGCCGGAGGACGCGTTTCTTTTCCAAAATGGAGAGAGCCACAAGCTCCCAGCGGCTCTGAACTCCAGTTCCAGGTGAGTTTCTGAGGACCCAGACGCACACCCGGAGAAGGGGGACTGACTGGCACTGGGAGGAAATCCAAAGCAGGTTTCTCTCAGTGTTGCTTGCAGCAATTACCGTGGGAAACAGAGACCCAGTGTCTCTTAGCACAGGGCTGAGAAGCGGCCATAGCTATTTGCTCCGCCCTGCTCTGCAGACTCCCCGAGGCCCCGCCCCTCCCAAGCTGCATCAGAGGCTCTTGCATATAAAAGGCTGAGAAGCCTAAGGCAAAGGCTAAATCAACACCTCCTTAAAGATACAAGAGCCAGCCTCACCCAGTGGCCAGAGTGGGACCATCCTAAACAAAACTCAGATCCACAAGGGACACACTCGGGGCAAATGCAGTGAGCACAAAAGCCCCACTGAAACAACTCTTGCCCCATAAGGGTGTCTCCAGCACAGAAGTTCTCCCACTGTAGACACAGATGACTCTCATAACCAAGTGGCTTAGAGGTTAATTTCTCTCAGTGATCACCTAACTCAGAAAGGGAAGCAGCCCAAATGTGGAGACAAAGAAACAGGTCACAAATGACAGAAATGGAGGAAAGAAAACGACAGGATATAGAGTTCAAAACCACAGTTATTAGGTTTTTCAAGAATTTTCTAGAGACTGCCGATAAATTTAGTGAGACCCTCAATAAATCTAATGAGACCCTCAAGGATATGATAAAGGACCAACTAGAAATTAAGCATACACTAACTGAAATAAAGAATAATATACAGAGATCCAACAGCAGA